>CANJKZ010000484.1:0-180000 GCA_947471745.1 Closterium sp. Naga37s-1 | reverse complement strand
TAACATAGACCAAGGCACTGCTGCCCTTACATCTGTGTATGTCTGGAAGGAGTAACATACACCAAGGCACTGTTGCCCTTACATCTGTGCATGTCTGTAAGGAGTAACATACACCAAGGCACTGTTGCCCTTACATCTGTGCATGTCTGTAAGGAGTAACATACACCAAGGCACTGTTGCCCTTACATCTGTGCATGTCTGTAAGGAGTAACATACACCAAGGCACTGTTGCCCTTACATCTGTGCATGTCTGTAAGGAGTAACATACACCAAGGCACTGTTGCCCTTACATCTGTGCATGTCTGTAAGGAGGTAACATAGACCAAGGCACTGCTGCCCTTACATCTGTGTATGTCTGGAAGGAGGGGTAGGAGCCTCGCACGAATGCAATGGTGGGCTGAGCCTGCAGCAGAGAGGCGATGGGGCGGAGGGGAGTGGGCAAGGAAGGAAGGAGGGGAAAGGAGAGGGGAGGGGGAAGGGAGGGAAGGGAAAGAGAGGAGAAGGGAGGAGAGAAGGGGAGATGAGGAATGGGACATTGACAATGAGGAGCATGGCGTTTTCTCTGTGAACTCTTGAGTAACAAAGCCAATGGTAACCAGTTTCGGCACACAGACTCACGTAAACAGCGAGCATCAGGCCAAGCCAGCCGTAGTAGTCCACCTGGTCGTACCCCGTGATGCCTATGGCCGTCGCCTGCTGCTTCGCCTGGGGGGGGGGGGGGGGGGGGGGGGAGACAGGGCACAGGCACATGGGCACAGGCGCATGGGCAGGGGTGCAGGGTCATGGGTGCAGGGGCATGGGCGCAGGGGTATGGTTGCAGGGGCATTGGCGCAGGGGCACGGGCGCAGGGTTGCGCGCAGGGCATGGGCGCACGGGCGCGGGGGTATGAGCACAATGGTAGGGGTGCAAGGTGTTGACCGGAGTTGGCCGCGCCCTCGCTTGGGCGAAGCTGACTCTGTGGTAGGGGCGCTGGTCGACGAGCCCGTCGAGGAGTGACTTTTGAGTCGACTCAAAAGTCTGTGGTAGGGGCGCTGGTCGACGAGCCCGTCGAGGAGTGCTGTTCAATGGAGCAGTGTCGAACAGGTCGAGAGGTACAAGCACCTCCGAAGTGGGTGTGTGTGTGCGCCATAGTTATCTACGGTTGCAACGCCAGTGGGCTGCCTTGCTGCAGCGTTGGCAGGTCATCGACTTGCAGAGTTGGCAAGCCACCTCCCAGCTGCGTTGGCAGACCGTCGACCTGCTCTGCTGGCAGGTCGCCCCGTTGCTGAGTTGGAGGTCGACCTGCCTGGTCGCTAGGATGCTGGATCCAAGATGTAGTCATTTTGCCATTGCAGTTTTGATCATTTTGTATACTCGTTTTGTTAGTGAAACTCTTGCCAAGTTGTCCTGTGAACGCGCAAATAGTGAGAACACACGCAAAGTTGCTACAATCACTCGTACCACCCATGTCTTCACCCAGCTCCCACCGTTGTAAAGTGACTCTCCGTACAAGGTCAGGGCACAATCGCAGGGGCACCAAGGCATATGAGTCCTATACATGGGCAAGTCACCGATCCTGAGTGCACCCTCTCCCAGGCGAAACTCCCCCATGCGTCCTCCCCCAGGCAAACCTCCACCAGGCAGACCACCCCCCGACGAACCTCCCCCAGGCAGACCACCCCCCGGCGAACCTCCCCCAGGCAGACCACCCCCCGGCGAACCTCCCCCAGGCAGACCACCCCCCGGCGAACCTCCCCCAGGCAGACCACCCCCCAGGCGTACCTTGTTGCGGTTGCATTTGCCGTCCTTCTGCGTGTACGCGTACCCAGCCTCGCAGGCGAGCCCCCCCCACGTCATTGTGGCGTCCACCATGAAGTCCAGCGCTGCCGTCGGCCATCCGCCCGCCGCACAGCTGCTGCTCGTGCTGTTCCTGCATTCCAGCACCTGCGGGATTTGGGGGCCGGGAAACGACAGAGGGGAGGGGGGTGAGTGAAGCGCGGAAGGGGTGCGGTGCGGCCGGAGCTGCTGGTGCGAGTTGGCGGGGCAGAAGCCAAGGGGACTGGGATGGGGCGGAAGTAGAGCACAGAGCTGCCGCAATGAGAGCACCCCCCCCCTCCTCCCCACCCTTCCCCCCCTTCCCCCACTGCATTGTGTAACTGCGCAATTTAAAGCCCGTGCTTGGGTAGCAGCTTAGGGCATGTCGCCTCGAAATCCGAACAAGCCTCTTATTCGAACGGACGAAATGTTATAAGCTTCGCCACCTCTCGTAGGGGCTTTCATGACGTCGCAAGTCAAAAGTTTCGCCCAACCGAACAGAGCTGTCACATCTGGCAATTTGCTTGTCACATTGTGTGTTCGAACAGCACTGTTCACCACCCCAGACGACACATGTGATTGGTCATCATCCCAGACGACACATGTGATTGGTCATCACCCCAGACGACACATGTGATTGGTCACCACCCCGCTCACTCCCGCACGAATGTGTTTCTAGTCTGTGACTGTTGCAGTGCATCGGATAGTGTTCGCAGTGGCTGACGAACCCTCCAGCGACGATTACGACGCCTCGTCGCGTCGCTTGATTCTAGGCGACGTCGCCTGTTCGAACAAGGTGTCACCTGAAGTGCACAGTTGTCACATTCACCACGCTGTTCGAATTTGTGTTCGGAGCTAGATGGGATTCTGTCCGTACAGTGAAATAGATGCGCATGTTTGGATTTGGGCTTCCCAGCCCCTAGGTGACACGCCGTTAGATTCCACACCTGCTGTACTGATAGGCGCTGGGGGGGATCCATGGAGGGCGTTGAGGAAGCCACTAACGCGTATGCCATTTCCACCGCGCTCACTGCTGTGATTGCCCATGATGCCTCTGGGGGGTGAACGAGGGGGGGGTGGGAGAGGAAGGGGCGGAGGAGAGGGGGAGGAAGGGGCGGAGGGGAGGGGGGAGGAAGGGGCGGAGGTGAGGGGGAGGTGGACGAGAAGAGGGAAAGTGGAGAAGGGCTGAGAAATGCTTTTTCTGTGGGATAAATAAGGTCGAGTATGAATGAAGGGTGAGTAACACCAGAGCACTAGTACCACCACCGTGGCCGGGAAATAATCCTCGCTGGGCTCCCCTCTCCCCCCCGAATCCCACCAACTCGGCGCCGGCCCTCCCCCTCTCCTCTTCCCCGGATCTCCCCGCCAGCACATGCGCATCCGCCCACGTGATGGCGTTGCGCTCTGCGTGTGCTCGCTGGCGCGAGCCAGCGCGTGCCATCGCGAGCCAGCGCGTGCCAGAGTGTAACACCTCGCTACCCACTGGGTCAAAACGAGGGTTGTATTTGAGGCGCAGCGGATGCTCTCATACCCTTACGTGTAAGCCCCACAGGCGTTACACAGAGCGAGTCAGTGCGTGTCCATTCCCCGCCATCTCGCGCGCATGCCACGTGCATTTGCCTTTCGATAAACTCTCGAAAACCATCAAGCCGCCGCGCGGCACACTCACTGCATTTGCCTTCGGAGCGCAGCGCGAGAACGGTGCATCTCGCACTTGTTTCACAGGCATTTCCCTCGCAGACATTCTTGAAAAAAAAAACACATGCATGAACGGGCACCGTGGCGCCACACTTACTGCATTTGCCTTCGGAGCGCAGCGCAAGAACGGGCTCGAGGCGCGGGTCCTCCACCCAGTTGCGACCGTTGGTAAGGATTTCCGTTATGACATTCCCCGTCGACGCGTCGAAGAGGGTGCTGATCAGCCGGAAGAACCGGTTCGCGTACTTGGGAGCCACCGAGGCCACCGCGGGATTCGCGCTGCATCGGTAGCTCGGGGCTGATCCCTTTCGAGGGGGTGATCCCTTTCGAGGGGCTATTCAGATGATATTGTCAAGGGACCGGGACAGACGGGGGAGAGACGAGAAAGGGGGAGGGGGAAGGGAGAGTGAGTAGGGGAGGGGAGGGGAAAGGGAGAGTACGGAAGGGAGGGGGAAGTCTAGTTTTGAGGCGCCTCAAAACAAGAGTAACGGAAGGGAGGGGGAAGGACGTTCCCCGTCGACGCGTCGAAGAGGCTGCTGATCAGCCGAAAGAACCGGTTCGCGTACTTGGGAGCCACCGAGGCCACCGCGGGATTCGCGCTGCATGGATAGCGCTAGACATGTAGAAAGGGACTGCTTTCGAGGGGCTGCTTGATGTAAAAAGGGACCGCCGGAGCAGACGGGGGAAAGACGAGGAACGGGGGAGCGGGAAGGGACAGGGATTAGGGAAGGGGAGGGGGAAGGGCAGGGAGAGTAACGGAAGGGAGGGAGGAGGAACAAGGGACAAAGGAGAGAGAAAGAGACGGGATTTGATTTCTATTTTAATAGCCTAGATGCCGAGAGTGGCGCCAATGGCACTTGTGAGTTGACAAAGAGTCGCCTCGGACGGGAAGGAGAGGGAGGGATGGACTTGGAGGTAGCTGCTTTGATGATAAACACGAATCATCGGATGGAAAGGGCGACTGGACTTTTTTATCGACTCAAATTCCGCATCGAAAGGACGGAGGACGGGGGGGAAAGTGGAAGGGAGGGAGGGGCCGGGGAGACTGTTGCTTAGCATGCGCGAGTCGCGTTCGGGCAAGGGGAAAATCGGAAGGCAAGGAGGGTTGAAGGGACGGGCCCCGGTGCATGACTGACCTGCGACAGCGACGCCGCCACTCGCGAGCAGCGCGGCGAGAAGCACGATCACCGCGTAGCACGCCTGTCGGGACGCGAAGAAGTCTCTACTTCTGGATGTTGAACGGCGACGCCGCTCAGAAGAGAGAAGTCTCCCTCCGCGCGCGGCGGCGCGTGGTAAGGTTGGATTCGATAGAGAATCGCATGGCTGCTGAGCCGCCGCCCCGTGCGCGTAACAAACGTCACCGAGGATGCGCATGGCGGCGGCTGTGCGCACAGAAAAGGGGCTTTGGTTCGGTCTGTCTAGTCTCGATGCACGCTGCTCTAATCTCGAGGCGCGCTGCTCTAATCTCGAGGCAAGCTGCTCCAATCTCGAGGCACGCTGCTCCAATCTCGAGGCACGCTGCTCCAATCTCGAGGCACGCTGCTCCAATCTCGAGGCACGCTGCTATAACCTCAAGGCACGCTGCTCTAATTTCGAGGCGCGGTGCTCTCGATGATCCGAGCAGCAACGGTCAAAAAGCCCCTTTTGGGACGTCACGGTGACAGTCGACGCCGCGGACCCCTCGGCGGAGGTGACTTTTAGACCGACTCAGAAAGTCGGATAGTCTTCGACCAATCAGACGAGGCAATTTATGCGGCGCCGAAGAAAATTAGAGCTGGGTATTTCGAGACGCCTAGAAATACAGTATTAGATCGCCTGGACGGACTATCACGACGCGCTCAGAGTTTGAAATGCAATCCCCTGCTTTACTAGTAGTATGTCGTGTTCGTTATCATAAACCTGAGCTCGTCATGAACACAGTCGTTAGGCAGCTCCTGGTAAAACTTTCGAAGGAAGTGCAGGAGAAGGGCGGGTGGCGAATGGGGAAGGGAAGAGATGAAGCTGCTTGCTTACTCGTGGCTCTCTCGTGTACGTTCTTCCGAACTGGTCATTCGCGGAAATTGAAATGGAGCAGCTTTTTTGTCAACTTGTGCACATCCCACCACCCCCCCACACCCCCCCCCCCCCCCCCCCTCCCTCATCACGTCCTCCTGTCATGCACATCCCCCTCGTTGTCCTCATCAAAGCCCTAGGTCGTATCTCCAGCAAGGGCTAGTGTCATAACACCAACTCGGAAAACACATGGAGGACTATCCCTCCTGGTGTCAGCTAAACCAACCAATGTGATCGCGGGAAATCGTCCAATGTGCCCAACATTGACACCAGGCTGGAGCCGCGCTCACACGCGGCTCCACTTGGTGTCAACCGTTAACAGCGCTTGACACCAAGCCCTTCTCGACACTTGCTGGAGATACGACCTCATTCAGAAGCTTTTTGAAGAGGCGGCAAGGCAACCGACTGAGGCTTTGCCTGCGACTCGGTTCTGCTCGGCAAGACGCCAGGATGGAGCGCAAGTAGCGGCAGACAAACCTTTGTCATGGAAAAAAATATTCATGTAACAAGATTACATTTGGAGTTAGCAAAATTGTTCAAAATTTATGAAGAAACATGTGAAAGAGACAAGAGGACAGCTTTATATGCGTGGCGCTGAATGTCGAGTGTCTATTGGCTGTTCCGACGGTTCAGGCTCTGGTGCCTGCGCAGGTTGCTGCAGGTGTTTCCGTGAGAACTGGAAACGTGGATATCTGTGGGTTGGACGAAACTTGGTCACGAAACCAGATATTGCCGAAACAAATAAGTGTTACAGTCTTGTGAGTGTTTCGTAAGGAAACGAACTATGGTATTCAGTTTAGATTTCGCAATGCATACCTTACGTTCGACCAAGGGAAAGCTTACCGAGGTGAAGTACAATCCAGCAATGGAGAGCCTACAAAGTTAAGGTACACAACCTTCCAAAGTACAACTTTTTTAGGCGCCTTGAAAGCTCGTACGTCTATCTTCGAGTGCAAAGCGAGAGCCCCACATATAGCCTATCATTGGTGCACACATATCCATTGTTCAAGTCGGCCAGCGTCTTCGCACTGTTCTGGAACTTGAGCGATATGATGCGCGCACAAAAGTCCCCCCGCGTCACTGAGTAAAACGCCAGGCACCGCTTCTTTGACACCGCCAGCTGGCGTCCTCTCATTGGTTGAGCGGAGGGAGAGGGGATGAGCAGTCTTCCTCGTGTTGAGAGAGACGAGGGAGAGGAGGAAGAGGAGGAGGAGGAAGAGGAAGAAGAGGAGGATTGGAAGGAGAGGGATGGGGTGGAGGGAACGAGTGGGGAAGTGGAGAAGAGCTCACGGAGGGAGCGAGGGGTGGGTGAGCCCGAGGTTTCCACCAGGTATGCATCCACACACACCTGCGATGGCATATGGGGATGGGTGGGTGGGCGCGGAGCACGAGCATGGGGTTTACACCAGGTAAGCATCTATACACACCTGCGATGGCGCATAGGGATGGGTGGGTGGGCACGGAGGGTGAGATGGGTGAGTGCGCTTCATTGAGGGAGAGGAGAATGGGTTGAGCGGACTGGGGGTAACCACCAGGTTGCATGCCTACACACCTGCGATGGCCCAAGGGGATGGGTGGGCGGGCGTGGAGGGTGGGGGGAGAGACTGGGTCGACGAGCCTGGGGATCGAGGTGTGTGTGGATGCCTACTTAGTTGATACCTCGGTGCTTAACCTCACGATCTCTCCACTGGGAATGTATGCACACACACGTGCAACGGCCCATGGGGATGGGTGGGTGGGCGTGGAGGGTGTTTCCTTTTTGCTTCCTTTGGTGTAGCCAGCAAGTTTAAGGATGGATGGGTGCGTTTTAGTGGATGGGCCCGAGGTTTTCACCAAGTATGCATCTGCACGCGCCAAGTGTGTTTTGAGTCGACTCAAAACAAACCTGGTTTAGTGGGGGGAGAGATTGGGTGGATGGGCCCGAGGTATCCACCAGGTATGCATCCCACACGCGCCAGATCTTCCTTCACTACCGCATCCCACCCCTCACCAGCACGCCATCCCCTCACCTGCATCCCACCCCTCACCAGCACGCCATCCCCTCACCTGCATCCCACCCCTCACCTGCTCCCCACCGCTCACCTGCACACCACCTCCACTCCAGTCGAGGCTGCTGCTCCCAACAGACGTGAAGAGGCTGTCGCAGCCGACACCCGGGTTGAGGGAGAAGAAGGCAGGGAAAACCACACCCCTTCCCATCCCATCATCACCGCATCCAACCCCTCACCTGCACTCCACCCCCAGCCCGGCCAAGGCTGCTGCCCCCAAGGGACGCAAAAAGGCTGTCGCAGCCCAGTGCTGAGTTGAGCTAGAAAAAGGCATCAAAACATCACATTACTATCTCCACTTTCTCCTCCCCACCCCTCACCTGCTGGTTTTTGAGAATTCTAAAAAACCAGCTCGTATCAAGAAGAAGGCGTAAAAACATCACATTATTATCTCCATTTTCTCCTCCCCAGCCCTCACCTGCTGCCATTCCCTCACCTGCACACCACCCCCACTCCAGCCGAGGCTGCTGCCCCCAACAGACGCGAAGAGGCTGTCGCAGCCCACGCCCGGGTTGAGTGAGAAGAAGGTGGTTTGGTTGAGAGCGAAATCCTTCATGATGCTCTCGCATGTGTCCCCCGAGTGTACTGTGTACCATGCCGTGCACATGGGCAGCGTGGGCACGTCCCCTCCCCCGCTGCCCTTCGCCACACACAGCTGTGAGGAGAGAGGTGGGAAGAGAGAAGACGAGGGAGCGGAATAAGAAGGGGTTTGACGAGGCATGTTGCCCTTGCGTGTGTCGCTGGCACGAACTGTGTACCATGCCGTGCATGTGGACAGCATGGGCAGGAATGCCGCCCATTGCCATGAGTTAAAAGTGCTGTTTTGAGGCGTCTCAAAACAACATTTGTATGCCATGCACGTGGGCTGCCTAGGCAGGTGTGAACCCCGGTGTGAGCGAGGTGCACAGTTAACCCTAGGTTGAACCCCACTGGCAGATCTAATGCCTGCCCAAACGCATGCACCACACCGCAGAGCACCGCACTGCACCGCATCTCACCTGCTGATTCACAGTCGGAGCGTTCCAGGCAGTTGATCCCAAGTTTAGCGTCAGAAAGCCCTTTACTGTGATCCAGAAACTGTCGGCCACACCACCAAGCACCGCTCTGCACCGCACTGCACCACATCTCACCTGCTGGTTCACAGTCGGAGTGTTCCAAGCGGTGCAATCCGTGCAGTTGATTCCGGGGTTGAGTGTCAGAAAGTCGTCAACTGTCAGCCAGAACAAGTCCGCCAAACCACCGAGCACCGCAGTACACTGCAATGCACCACATCTCACCTGCTGGTTCACGCTCAGAGCGTTCCAGGTGGTGCAATCCGTGCAGTTGATTCCGGGGTTGAGCGTCAGAAAGTCGTCCACTGTGAGCCAGAAACTGTCCGCCACGCTCTCACACGTGTCATTTTCCGTCCACGAGTAGTAGAGCGCACAATACACTGCCCCCTTGAGGGTGGTGCCACGCTCACTCCCGTGTTGGCAAGGATGGTTTCGCACTGGTCCATGCCCTGTGGGTTGAGTGGGGTGGGGTGGGTTGGGGTTTGGTGTGAGTTACGCCAGTGACCAGTCCACGAGTAGTAGAGCGCACAGTACACTGCCCCCTTGAGGGGTGGCGCCACGCTCACTGCCGTGTTGGCCGGGATGGACTTGCAGTGATCCATTCCCTGTGATTCAAAAAGGTGAAGGCATGGGGTTGGGAGAGGTGTGGTGAAGTGGGGTGCGGTGGGTGAGGGTATCTGTCAGTCACTCATCAAGTCCTCTTTTATACTCAGCGGGTGGGGGTGTGAGTCGAATCACAACACACGTGCAAGTCCTCTTCCATGCTCAGTGGGGGAGACGCAGGGCGGAGCTGGCGAGCAGGTGGGACAGTGCGAGCATGCAGGAGGAAAGGAGAGATCACAGTTGCAACGTTCTCCCAGCCTCCCACATCAGCCTCCCAGATCAGCCTCCCAGCTGTGAAGGTACTCTCAGCATCTAGCTCACCAGGTTGGGGTTCTGAGCGAGAAACGCCTCCTCTGTGAGGCCGTAGAGCTGGTAGACGAGCGGACAGCTGATGTCTATTGGGAAGATGACGGTGTATGAGGGGTTGGAGGCTGCAAAGAGGGGGTTGGAGGGGGGGAGAGATGGGAGAGGCTAGAGATGGGGAACGGGGTCGGCGAGCGGACAGCTGATGTCTGTTGGAAAGACGACGCTGTAGCTTGGAGTGGTGGCTGCAGAGATTCAGGGAGGCAAGGAGGAAAATTTTACAAGAACAAAGAAAACAAGAAGAAGAAGATAAAAAATAATAACAACCGGGAAGAAAAAAATGTCAGAATGTTATTATCTAGCCTGTAGTGGGGTGCTCTATAGCGGGTACAACCCAGTTAGGGTTTGCTATATGTATCCCAACTGCTGCTAGTGAAACCCCTCCTTTCTTCAATTATGTTTCTGCCTGCTAACTGTGACATGGTATCAGAGCAGGTCGACCCCCTTGGGTCGATCCTGTGGGTGGGCCCACCACCTAACTGCTTCCGCTGCTACTCTGTCTGTTGCACCCCCCGTGGCGTGCGACGCCTTCTTCCTGCCGCGCGCTCCGCGCGCGGCGACCCTTTTTTAGGGTTCTCTGCCCACCGTGCGCCCCGAGGCACGCGGCGGTTTCCTACCGTGGGGGACCCGCGCGCAGCCCCCCGCCCTTCCCGTCGCGTCGCCCTGCAGGCCGTGCACGGGCCTGCAGGCCGCGCGCGGCCCGTCTGCCCGTCGTGCGGCCTTGGGGACCCGCGCGCGGCCCCCGCCCTGCTCATCGCGGCGCCCAGGGGAGCACGCGCGGCCCCCGCCCTTCTTGTCGCGGCGCCCTGGGGAGCCGCGCGCGCCCCCCGCCCGTCCGTCGCGGCGCCCTGGGGAGCCGTGCGCGCCCCTCCGCCCGTTCGTTTTGGCGCCCTGAGGAGAGACGCGCGGCCCCTCCTGTACCGTCCCCCCCCCCCCCCCCCCCCCCCCCCGCCCCCCCCGTGCTGCCCATTCCTCCCGTGCTGCCGTGCGTTCCGCGGTGGTGGGGGGTGTGGGGTGGCGAGCATGGGGGGGCGCGGTGTGGGTACTCCCCTTCCCTCTCCCCACCTCCTTGTTCGTCTCCCACTGCTGCAGCTGCTGCTGAGGGGGGTGGAGGTGTGGGAGCCGAGGGGAATGGCGCTAGGGGGGTGACGTGGGAGTGGAGTTAGGGGTTCAGCAGGGGGTGTGTGTCAAGGGTGTGGGTCAGTTGGAGGAGGTTGTGTGGAGGTAGCTGTCGTGTCGCCTGCAGCGCCTGTAGTCCGTCGCCCTTGCTTCGGTAGCCAGTGAGCCTATTGCACCAGTCGCCAGTGGGTCCGTTGCTCCTGCCGCTCGTCTTAGCCGCGGAGCCAGTCACTCCAGTAGTCCGTCGCCCTTGCTTCGGTAGCCACTGAGTCAGCCGCTCCTGTGCCCGTGCCTCTGCAGCTTCAGTCGTTGCCTCCCATCTTCTCTCCTTCCGCAGTTCCTCCTCCTCCTCACTTGCCCGCTGTGATTACCTCTAGCTTTGCTTATTATTGTGAACTCCTGCTATGCCTGCTCATTGTGCTGATTACACCCCACTTTGGCTATGGGGGTGTGTCAGAATGTTATTATCTAGCCTGTAATGGGGTGCTCTATAGCGGGTACAACCCAGTTAGGGTTTGCTATATGTATCCCAACTGCTGCTAGTGAAACCCCTCCTTTCTTCAATTCTGTTTCTGCCTGCTAACTGTGACAAAAAAGGGGGAGTAGGAGAGGTGAGAAAGAGGAGGAGGGGCGAGAAAGAGGAGACGCGATTGAGACGTGAGAAGAACTCAAAGGGATGAAGACTCAGTGATGTTTCAGAGTAAGCTGTGCATACATGGTATGGGATGGATGTGATTTGCGGTGCATATATTGTCAGAATGTTATTATCTAGCCTGTAGTGGGGTGCTCTATAGCGAGTACAACCCTGTTAGGGTTTGCTATATGTATCCCAACTGCTGCTAGTGAAACCCTTCCTTTTGTTCATTTCTCTCTTGCCTAGCTAGCTAAACCCTAGCTATGGCTCCTCACTATGCTTATGATTCTCACATGCTATCAGAGCATCTACGCTCCTGGCCTGTGGGCCCACCTAACTGCTTCCGCTGCTACTCTGTGTGTTGCACGCCCCGTGGCGTGCGACGGATTTTTCTTCCCGCCGCGCGCTCGGAGCGTGCGGCGGTTTTCTGCCCGCCGTGCGCCCCGGGGCGCGTGGCGGCCTTCTACCTCGTCGGTCCGCGCGTCGCCCCCGGGGGGCGCTTCGACGGGCGACGGGGACCAGCCCGTCGTCCCCCGTCGCCCGTCCCGGCCAGCGCGGGCTGCGCTAGCCCCGAGCGCGGCCCGTACGGGCTGCGCCCGGCCCGCGCGCGGCCCGTACGGGCTGCGCCAGGCCCGCGCGCGGCTCGGGCAGCCTGCGCGCGGTTCGTCGGGCTGTGCCAGGCCCGTGGGCGGCCCGTTCCTCTCTGCCCCTGAGCTGCTCGCTGTCCCCCGTGCTTCTGACGGTGCCCCACCCCTGCTGCTGCCCGTTCTCCTGAATTAGGGTTTGGGGGTGGGGGGTATGGGGGTGCAGTTTCTGTGCGCCGTTCCACTACTTCTCCTCCTCCTCCGTCTCCCGCTGCTGCAGCTGCCGCTCAGGGGGGTGGGTGTGTGGGAGCCGAAGGATTGGTGCTAGGGGGGTGACGTGGGAGTGGAGTTAGGGGTTCAGCAGGGGGTGTGTGTCAAGGGTGTGGGTCAGTTGGAGGAGGTTGTGTGGAGGTAGCTGTCGTGTCGCTTGCAGTGCCTGTAGTCCGTCGCCCTTGCTTCGGTAGCCAGTGAGCCTGTTGCACCAGTCGCCAGTGGGTCCGTTGCTCCTGCCGCTCGTCTTAGCCGCGGAGCCAGTCACTCCAGTAGTCCGTCGCCCTTGCTTCGGTAGCCACTGAGTCAGCCGCTCCTGTGCCCGTGCCTCTGCAGCTTCAGTCGTTGCCTCCCATCTTCTCTCCTTCCACAGTTCCTCCTCCTCCTCACTTGCCCTCTGTGATAGCCTCTAGCTTTGCTTGCATTTGTGAACTTGCTCTATGACTGCGTGCTCTGCTGATTACACCCCACTTTGGCTATGGGGGTGTGTCAGAATGTTATTATCTAGCCTGTAGTGGGGTGCTCTATAGCGAGTACAACCCTGTTAGGGTTTGCTATATGTATCCCAACTGCTGCTAGTGAAACCCTTCCTTTTGTTCATTTCTCTCTTGCCTAGCTAGCTAAACCCTAGCTATGGCTCCTCACTATGCTTATGATTCTCACATATATGGGATGGGATAGATGTGATTAACTGTGGTTCTTAAAGAAGCATGAATCGCAAAAGGACAAGAGGAGCCGTCCACTTGAACACATATAAGGACGCATGTGAGAACATGGGTAAGAAAAGACAAGATTAGCCGCCCGATTGAACACTCACTTAGGACGCATGTGTGAGCACCGTTCGGGCGGTACCCCTGGTCGAATCCCGGTGGACAGAGACAAAAGAAGCCGCCCGCCTTGTCGTTGATGCACGTGCCGACTGCACACGGGTTTTCGTCCTGCTGGCTGCACACGTCGACTAGCAAGGGCAAGTGAGGGGGGGGGGGGGGGGGGTGGTGGGGGGGCAGGGGGAAAAACAGAGGCGCAAGGGGAGTTGGAGACTGTCGTTCCTTGGCTGCACATGCCAGCTGACAGAGAGCGAGTGGGACGAGGGGCAAGGGGAGGGGAAGAGGTACAAGGGGGGAGTGGGGGGAGGGAAGGAGAAGAGGGGCTAGGGGAGGGGAAAAGGTGCAGGGGAAGGGGAAGAGGCGCAAGGGGAGCTCTTATTAGGCGGGGCGGGAAGAGGAGGGAGGGGCGGTGGGGGGTGCAGGAGAGGTCAGTGTAAGGTCATGGGGTATGATGGGAAGGGGGGGAAGATAATGATGCATGGCATATGGTGAA
This sequence comes from Closterium sp. Naga37s-1, assembly GCA_947471745.1. NCBI lineage: Eukaryota > Viridiplantae > Streptophyta > Zygnematophyceae > Desmidiales > Closteriaceae > Closterium > Closterium sp. Naga37s-1. Next base: position 166,463 of record CANJKZ010000484.1, on the reverse strand, counting down.
AAAGTAGTGTGAGCTTCATGTTCCCAAAGCACATACGCGTGGGCGCCACTCATTAAACACACGCGTGGGCGCCACTCACCAAACACACACGTCTGGGTGCCGCCCTTGTCGGCAACGGGAATGAAGAGCGGGTCCAGGCACGAGCACGTGTAGAATCTATCCATCACCTCCTCGCACGTGCCCCCCCCACATGGGTTCTGCGGTGACTAGCATGGCTTGGGCGCTGGTGTGGTGGGGGGGAGAAGGAGAGGGAGGGGAGGTCTTGTGAGGCGCGTCAAAAGAGAGAATGCAGGCACGAGCACGAGCACAAGTAGAACTTCTCACTTGCGATCCATCACTACCCCACATGTATACACTGCATTGAGGTGATTTTTGAGGCGCCTCAAACATCACGTGTAGAACTTCCTTACTTGTGCGCCATCACTGCCCCACATGTGCGCCATCAGTGCCCCACATGTGCGCCATCACTGCCCCACATGTGCGCCATCAGTGCCCCACATGTGCGCCATCAGTGCCCCACATGTGCGCCATCAGTGCCCCACATGTGCGCCATCAGTGCCCCACATGTGCGCCATCAGTGCCCCACATGTGCGCCATCAGTGCCCCACATGTGTGCCATCAGTGCCCCACATGTGCGCCATCAGTGCCCCACATGTGCGCCATCAGTGCCCCATATGTGCGCATGCATGCATAAAAGCAGACAGACGAGGGGGTCAACAAACTCTTAATGATGGGGTAGAGGGCCGGCACTGAGTGAATGCCACAAATGCCAACGCCTCCCTCAAAGGCCATTTCCATGTAACCCTGCATGCAGAGAGTGATAATGCACGCGGATAGCGTTATTTATTTATTTTTTATTATTAATATTATTTCTCTTGCAGGTCATTTTAACTAAATGATTAAAAACGACTTGCAAAGAAACAACAAAGCCACGCATACCCTACCTGCATGCCCCACGTGCCCCCCCAGGAGTTGCGGAGGATCCAGTAGGCGCCTTCCGATGACGTTAAGCTGTACCCCATCACCACCACACTGTGATCCACCACCCCTGCCGCTGCACACCCTGCGTCGCTGCATATGCCCTGGGGAAGAGGGCGGAAGGGAAGCGTGTACGGGGGAAGGGGAAGGGGAGAGGTGGAGGGAGAGAGGAAAGAAAAAGAGGTGGAGGGAGAGAGGGAAGAGGAAGAGGTGGAGGGAGAGAGGAAAGAGGGAGAGGTGGAGGGAGAGAGGAAAGAGGGAGAGGTGGAGGGAGAGAGGGGGGAGGGAGAGGTGGAGGGAGAAAGGGGGGAGGGAGAGGTGGAGGAAGAGAGGAGGGAAGGAGTGTTGGAGGGAAAAAGGAAAGGATGAGCACAATTTAGTACAAGCTTTGACTGCTCAACACATTATCTGAAACAACGCCCCTCCTGCCTGCCTGTGAGGAGGACTGGGAGAGGGGAGTATGACGCTATTGCGTCAACTAAAGAACCAACCTACACATTGCCCCGAACACCTCCGTTAGTAGGGAGGACTTTTGAGGCACCTCAAAAGTCAGCCGTTGCATCGACTCCTAAACAACCTAAACACTGCTCCACACACCCCGGTGAGGAGTAGGACTGTTTTGAGTCCACTCAAAACACGGCTCAACAGTCAGCCCTTGCATCATCGACTCAAAAGTCACCTCGTTTTGAGTCGACTCAAAAGTTACCTCGTTTTAAGTCGATTCAAAAGTTACCTCGTTTTGAGTCGACTCAAAAGTCGCCTCGTTTTGAGTCGACTCAAAAGTGAGGAGTAGGACAGTTTTAAGTCCACTCAAAACACGGCTCAACAGTCAGCCCTTGCATCATCGACTCAAAATCAACCTACACACTGCTCCGCAAACCTTGCTGAGTAAGACCGTAAGGAGGAGTTAGAGCCCATGAGTCTAGTTAACACACACCTAACAACTGCTTCTCGTACTTATAATATGTGCGTCTGGAAGGAGGGGTAAGAGCGTGATAAGAAATGCACCAAGCCACTGCTCTCCTTACATCTGTGATTCAAGCTAAAAACAGTGTTCCCCTTACATCTGTGTAGGTCTGGAAGGAGGGGTAGGAGCCTCGCACGAATGCAATGGTGGGCTGAGTCTGTGTTGCCTGAGGCAGGAGCGTGTGGGCGCACAGGCATGGGCACATGGGCATGGGCATGGGTATGGGCATGGGCACAGGCACATGGACACATAGGCATGGGCACGGGCATGGGCACATGGACATGAACAGCTCATCTCTCTCCTGCTGCAAGACGTTGTGGAATGAACGGACAAGAGCCTCTCGCGACAAAGATGCGCGCCATCATGAAACATTATACCTGCCCCCGGTGTACCTGCCACAAGAATACCTTTCCCCTGTTGCATTTGGCGTCCTTCTGCGCGTATGCGTAGCCAGCCTCGGCGGCAAGCCCCGCCACGTCAGCGTCCTTTCCCCCAGGCATACCTTCCCCAGGCATACCTCCCCCAGGCATACCTCCCCCAGGCATACCTCCCCCAGCTGTACCTTTCCCCTGTTGCATTTGCCGTCCTTCTACGTGTACGCGTACCCAGACTCGCTCGCAAGCCCCCCCCACGTGAGCGTGGCGTCCACCATGTAGTCCAGCGCTGTTGTCGGCCACCCGCCCGCTGCACAGCTGCTGCTCGTTGCGTTCCTGCAGTCCAGAATCTGATGGGTTGTGGGTGGGGAGAGGCAGGAGGGGTGGGTGACGGCAGGGGGAAGGGGTGCGGGTGGGTCGACCACCCGCCCGCCGCACAGCTGCTGCTCGTGCTATTCCTGCAGTCCAGCACCTGAGGGGTTGGGTTGGGGGTTGAGAGAAGGAGAGGAGAACGGTGGGTGACGCGAAAGGGAGTGGCGCGGCCGCTGGCAGAACAGCTGCTGTTCCTGCAGTAGCACCTACGGGGTTGGGGGGTGGGAAGGGTGGGTGACGGCAGGGGGAAGGGGTGCGGGTGGGTCGACCACCCGCCCGCCGCACAACTGCTGCTGGTTCTGTTCCTGCAGTCCAGCACCTGCGGGGTTGGGTTATTGGTTGGGGGAGGTAAATCTGCCCGAACAGAACACCTGCTGGTGAGCCTGCAATCAAAACCTGCTGCTGTTGCTGCTGCTGCTAGGTGCAAAGCTACGTGTACGCGGTATAAGCTGCATGCGTATAAGCACGAATAATTATTCAGCCGAAGTAGCTGCTCCCGTTAAGCCCGTGCTTGGTTAGCAACACTGCACCTGCTGTAGTGATATGCGCTTGGGAGATCCATGGAGGGCGTCGAGGCAGCCACTAACGCGTACGCCATTTCCACCGCGCTCACTGCTGTGATGGCCCATGATGACTCTGGGGGTTGAAAACGGGAAGGGGAGGGGAGGGGAGGGGAGGGGGGGGGAGGGGAGGGGAGATGAATAGAAGGGCAAAAAAATGGTTTCCTGTGGAAAAATCAAGGTTGCGTCTGAATAAGGGTGAGAAATACCTAAGCCTGCAGAATGAAAAAAAGATAAGTCTCATTAGTTGGTCGGAAAATAAGCCGCGCTTTGCTCTCCTCTTCCCCCGAGAATTCTACCTGCCTGCCGTCGGCCCTGCCCCTCTCCCTCCCCACTTCCCCTCCCCCTCTTCCTCCCCCCTTCCCCTCCCCTCCCTCCCTCCCTCCCTCCCCCTCTCGAAAATTAAACAGCCAGCCCGCGGCGCCACACTCACTGCATTTGCCTTCCTTCGGTGCGCAGCGCAAGAACCGGCTCGATGCGCGGGTTCGTTAGGCGTGGATCCTCGGCCCAGTTGCGACCGAGCGTGAAAAGTCCACTTAGGACATCCCCCGTCGCCGAATCGTAGAGGCTGCTGATGAGCCGAAAGAACCGGTTTGCATACTTCGGAGAACACGAGGCCAGAGCGGGATTCGCGCTGCATGGATAGCTCGGAACTGCTCCCTTTCGAGGGGCTGGTCAGATGATGTTATAGTCACAATAGGCTTGAATGTGCCTAAAACGAAATATAGAGTGCACAGACGGATTTCTGCACAGCGGCTTTAAACGTTCATAGCGTTCCGGTCACAGCTTTAAATGACCTGATTCAACTTGGATCTGGAGCGTCTTAACGTCGCCTACAATAGGCAATTTAGATCGCACGATTTCACCAAGTATTGACGACACAGCATCGGTTTGAACGAACGGCACTATGGCAGCCACTATAGTCTTAGAACACAAGATAGGAAGAGTTAGGAAGAGTTACGAGTTGGGAATGACTCCCAGCTCCTACAAACCCCAAGAGCCGAGGTACAGTGATATGGAACAGCGCCACACTGTCCCCAACCACGAAGGGTCTCGAAACTACCCTTCACTAGGGCCTACACCAAGTGAAATGTTACACTACACAAAATAATGTAACTATCTTCAATATCTTGAGGTGTACTCTTTTCGCGGGCTTCGCGATCACTTGAATGTTGACACCAGGGCTCGGGTTCTTCATCACAAAAAACTCATCCTTGAGTTTTTGATGGGTCTGCTGCACACACCTGCGATACGCCGAACGTTCGACACACGACAAAATAGAAACTGCGCACGGGACACACGACGAAACAGAAACTGCGCGCGAGACACAAATGACCGCGTAAGACGCGACTAGCGAAAACTCGCTATTGACTCGACACACACACACTCAACATCATGACCCATTATACACACACTATTATAAGCATGAAATGTATATCATCTCATGCCTCCATGCCACTCCATGCACACACATGCATGCACGCACACGGACAACAAGCCGAGTGCAAGCCGTAGGGTTGCACCAACAAACTCCCCCTCGGATTGTTAGCCTTAGGATATGTTGCTCTCTCAGTTTAGAGCCATCCCAGCCAGCTTGCAACACTTCCAATGCTGCTGCTCCACCAGCCTCTTAGTCAACATGTCAGCCGGCTGCCCCGTTGTCTTCACGTAGCGCAATTCAACTTCACCCGCGGCCACCATGTTCCTCGTCCAGTGCCACTTCACCCTCATGTGCTTGGTGAGGCCGTGCAACACAGGATTCTTGGCTAGTGCAATGGCACCCTGGCTGTCACAGTAAAGTGGGGTAGGTCCTTGCTGCTCCTCCCCCAATTCAGCCAACAAACGCCGCTGCCACACAATCTCCCGTACGGCACGGAAGAGTGTCATGTGCTCGGACTCCACCGAGCTCAATGCTTGGTCCACCTGCTTCTTGCTCTCCCAAGCAGTTGGGCCTCCACCAACACAGCAAATGAACCCTCCAACACTTGTCATGTCCTCTGGTTCAGATGCATATGAAGCATCCGAGTAGGCGGTGAGGAACAAACACCCGGGTTCTACACAATCCGCGCCCTTTTGGCGCCTTTGCGCCGCCGCCGAGTATTGCAGCCCAACGGTCGGTGTTTGGCCAAGATACTTGGCCACCCTCATTCCAGCTGCTACCTGCTCCTCATTAGGGCATTGCACAACCCTAGCCAGCTGCCCGGTAGCAAAGACCACGTCCGGCCGAGTGTTTACCGCCGCATACATGAGGCTGCCCACCAACGAGTGAAAACGGCGCCTCTCCTCTTCACCAACGCTCTCCTCCTCTGGTCCCTTCACACACTTGAACCCAGAAGGAAAGGGAGTAGCCACATGACCTTCACTCTGGCCAAGGTTGGCAGCCAACGCCTCCAGGTACTTCCGTTGGTGCACTCGCATGCTCCGCTTCTCCACGTCTTGTTCGATTTGGAGCCCAAGGTAGAAGTTCCATCACAAAAACCCTATGCCAAGTTTGGACGAATTTTGATTGGGGTTGTCTTCGCGTAAAAAAATCCAGACCCAATTTCGACCGACGGTTGGAATCATTTGATAGGAGCTCCGACACACATCTCGCGACAAGGTTTGGCTCGGGTCAAGTTTCAAATTGGCACGCGAGCTTTTCCAGATGACATTCGGGCGCAATCCGTTTTGGTGCAATTTCGGTACCAATTTTTTTAAAACTGGATTTTGGTTTTGTTTTATTTTGGGTATTGAGGATTTCAGAATTACATTCAATATTCCGGTTTACAACAACCATTATTCAACATTCTAACAACCAGCAGTTTTAGCACCAGGTCAAATAGCCTACGCAATGCTGGGCCCTGCAATCGCCCGGTGGGCAAGAATGACATCTCCAAGGTCGCCATCGTCGATGAGGAACTTGTTCGGGAAGACGAACGCACGCTGAGCCGGATCGTGTGGGATCCGCCGCTCCACGACGGCAAATTGTATCATCTGTTTGACCTTGTCACACCACTCGAAGTAGTCCGGCCTGTTTTCTTCCGGCTGGGCCGGAATTCGCTTGCGACGCTTATCCTGCAGAAGGGGCCACTCGATCTGCAATGTGGTGTAGGGTTGGGTGGATGGAGTATGGGGGGGGGTTACGGGTATATGGGCCAACTGAAAGCGGTGAAGATGACACACCCTACGTAACTGCAAACGCCTAAGCGACCAGGGATTTAGATGAAGTACAGGCAAGGGGTTTAGGGGATGAGGCATGGGTGTACAGACACATATCTACATCCTTACCGAAAACAGGCCCCATGCCACCATGCGGCTCTTGAACTTGGTGAACACGACCCCGCCCCTCTTGAAGGAGAGCTTGAACGCATAAGCAAACAAGGGGTTGCTGAAGGGCGTTCCGGTGGCCTTGTCAAAGTGCCAGTTGAGGGCCCACTGTTCTGCATTTTGGAGGGAGCGTACGGGTTGGAAAGGGGGTGCAGAGAAATCAAGTGGCTAGGTGAGAGTCAGGGTGAGGAACACCGCACGGTTATTTGTAGCTGCCACCTGGCATATGGGCAGGGGGATATGGTGTGTTCGAGTCGCACATACCATCTCTGTACTCGGCCAGGAGATCCTCGTGGTTGAACCACTTCTTTGGGTGTAGCTCAGTGGGCAGGGTATCCACGAGATGGGCGTAATCGGAGAGGCCCATGCCGGCGTACGTTGCTGGCCTGAGGGTGCTGTTGATTGTTGACCTGGTTGACAGCATCTGGTGGTTGAAGACACCCATGGTTGACTTGTCGTTGTGCAACCACAGCAGCTTCAGTGACTCGAGCCCTTCGGCAGACAAGTGGACAGCGAACGCCTCGAACACTTCCTCCGGTGCAGGGTAGTATTGGATTTTCTCCGGGGGGTTCAAAAACAGGAGCTGAGAGCACACTAAGTAGGCTTTGTTCTGCGCAGGGGTGTGGGGTATACAACATGACATGGGGAGAGAGAAACCATCAGTTATGACTGTGGCCGCGTGACCACAGGATGGACTGTGTGAACTTTCCACGTCACACCCTCCTGCATCCGCCACGTCCACCAACAACCAGCCCCCCGTGCCACGTCACACCCTCCCACCCCATGCCACGTCACCCCCCACCCACCTGACACGCGTCGCCTTGTCACGCGCCGCTCCCGTGTACCATTCCAAACCGCCATGTCTGCCCCAACCCTCACATTCCGCCACGTCACACCCTTTTGCATCCGCCAACAACCCGCCCTACTTGCCACGTCACACCCCCACCAAGAGCCACGTCACCTCCCACCCACCTGAAACGCCTCGCTGCGTCATGCGCCGCACACGTGTACCCTTTTGAACAGCCACGTCATCCCCAACACTCACCTTCTGCCACGTCACACCCACCTGCATCCGCCACGTCATCCCCAACCCTCACCTTCCGCCACGTCACACCCTCCTGCATCCGCCACGTCCACCAAACAGCCCCACGTGCCACGTCACACCCTCCTGCATCCGCCACGTCACACCCTCCTGCATCCGCCACGTCCACCAACAACCAGCCCCACGTGCCACGTCACACCCTCCTGCATCCGCCACGTCCACCAACAACCAGCCCCCCGTGCCACGTCACACCCTCCCACCCCATGCCACGTTTCCCCCCACCCACCTGACACGCGTCGCCTTGTCACGCGCCGCTCCCGTGTACCATTCCAACCCGCCACGTCTGCCCCAACCCTCACATTCGTGCCATGTCACACCCTTTTGCATCCGCCAACAACCCGCCCTACTTGCCACATCACACCCCCCACCAAGAGCCACGTCACCCCCCACCCACCTGAAACGCCTCGCCCCGTCATGCGGCACTCCCTTGCGCCCTTTCACACCGCCACGTCATATCTCAACCCTCACCTTTTGCCACGTCACACCCACTTGCATCCACCACGTCCACCAACAACCCGCGCCACTTGCCACGTCACACCCACCCACCCCATGCCACGTCACCCCCCACCCACCTGATACGCGTCGCCTCGTCACGCGCCGCTCAGATGGAGCCTTCGAAACCGCCACGTCAGCCCCAACCCTGCCCTGGTTGCCACGTCAACCCCAACCCGCCCCATTTGGCCCGCCACATACCGGGAATGGGTTTGTCTCCTGCAACACTAGCACTCGTGCCTTGTCCACGGCGCTCATTGGCGGCGGGGTACCAGCCATAGGCAGGGCTGCCAACCCGCCGACATAGCTGGCAGGTACTCCACGACGCAGGCCGAGCTATGCAAACATGGCGTACATCTCAGACCGCAGCGCCTGGAACTCCTCCCGTGTAACAAACTGCTCGTGCTCCGCACTTTCACCTAGGGCACCCATGAGCGGAGGAAAAGGGTGTGAAGAATCCCCCATCTGGCCAAGGGGATCAGCATCTTCTGCAGCAGTCCCGTGTGCCCTCACACTATCACGCTGGCGGGAAAAGGGGAGCTCAGGGAAGGGATTGGTATAAGTGCCTGCCTGATGCCCGCGCGATGGACCGGCGAGGGGGGAGACCGCCCTGCCCCGGACAGGAGAAGCGTGTAGCGACCGAAATGGGTACGAGGGTGAGGCGAGTGGGGTTTGCGTGACGGGGGCTGGTGGAGGGGATTCGGATTCCTCTCCTCTTGGCGCGCCGGGTGCCGTCGCAGCGACTTTGCTCGGGCCGGTGTATGGCGTGTAGAACCTTGGTGCTCCTGTGGCTAGCGGTGTAACACTCGCTCTTCCGGCAGCCTTCGTTAGCTGCATCCGTTGCACGCTTACGGGTGGCCCAATGCCTATAACGCGAGGGGCTGAGATGTAGAGGGAGTAGGATAAAGAAATTAGAGTCAATCGGTTTCAATACAGGGCCAGACATGCATGCATAACATCAAAGGTTTGAATCTAAATCGGGTTTAGGGTTGTACTGGTTTGAGACAAGAGGGTTTACCTTGCTTGGTAGATTCGTCGACCCTCTCCTTCCCTGCAGGGGAGAAACAATGGGAAAAAATGGTGTTATTTGGCACGGTTGACCAGATGGTTCAACAACCACGCCACTTGTATTGGCCACAACGCTCACCTTTCTGCTGTCCCTTCGGTTTTGGGGCAGCATGCGCCTTCTCGTTGCCACCTTTCCGCGGGGTGCTTTGGCGGACGCTGCGACGTTTACCGGCAGGTTCTTTCTTGCCGGTACCCACTGGAACCCCTTTGCCGCGGCCACCCTTTCCTCCTCCATCCCCTTTTGCTCCCTGGCTCCCTTGCTTTTTACCACCCCCTTCACTTTCGACCTTCACCTTACGCGCCTTCTGTTTGCCCGCTGCTTCGCCGCGCGCGGCGTCAACTGCCCCGCGTTTTCGGGAAGGGCAAGTCCGGCCCCCCACCTTCCCTGTACCACTCACCCGTCTGCCACGCCCGCCCCGTCCCTTCACTGGCGCCACATCCTCCTCCTCCTCCTCCTCCTCCTCCTCCTCCTCCTCCTCCTCCTCCTCCTCCTCCTCCTCCTCCTCCTCCTCTGCTGCCTCCTCGTCCTTCTCATCCTCCTCCTCGTCGTCACCCTGTTCCTCCTCCTCCTCCTCCTCCTCCTCCTCCTCCTCCTCCTCCTCCTCCTCCTCCTCCTCCTCCTCCTCATCCTCATCCTCCTCCTCCTCCTCCTCCTCCTCCTCCTCCTCCTCCTCCTCCTCCTCCTCCTCCTCCTCCTCCTCCTCCTCCTCCTCCTCCTCATCCTCCTCTTCGTCCTCCCCGCCATCATTCTCATCTTTTTCATCCTCCCCAACATCCTCGTCATCCTCCTCCGCATCCTCTTCATCCTCCTCTTCCTCCGCATCCTCCTCCTCATCCTCCTCCTCCTCCGCATCACCAGGGTGTTCATCGCCCCGTTTCTGCCTCGTCCCCGTCACTGCTTTCTTGCCTCTCCTTCCGCCGGATGTTTTTCTTGCTGCGGGTCGGCCCTTCTGGCGCAATGCTTGACCGCCCGCCTTGCCACTAGCTTCCTTGGCGCCTCGCGTTGTCCCAACTTCCGCGCCTCCGGCGTCGTCAGCACTGCCTGTCGTCTGCTGTCAAACTCATATGATCTAGCCTGTGTAGGCTGTAGCGGGTTAGATACTAAGGGGTACACAATTCTAGGGTTTCACATTTGTATCACTTTCATTCCTTAGTTCATCCATTCTCGTTCTAAGTTTCTCATGGTATCGAGCAGGTTCCCCAGTGGGAACTGTCCTAGGGCCCACCAAGATCGAATTTTTTTTCTGCCCGGGGCGCGTGTTGTCCCCTGCCCGAGGCGCGCCTAGTCGAGCCCTCCTTAGCGGCCCCGTAGCGCCCTCCTTAACGGCCCGTCGCGCCGCCCTTAGCGGCCCCGTCGCCGCCCCTACCGGCCTCGTTGCCGCCCTTGACGGCCCCGTCGCCGCCCCTTTCCGGCCCCGTCGCCGTCCTTCCGCGGCCCCGTCGCCGCCTCCCCCTTTCAGCGGCCCCGTCGCCGCCCTTTCAGCGGCCCCGTCGCCGCCCTTTCAGCGGCCCCGTCGCCGCCCTCTCAGCGGCCCCGTCGCCGCCCTCTCAGCGGCCCCGTCGCCGCCCTTTCAGCGGCCCCGTCGCCGCCCTTTCAGCGGCCCCGTCACCGCCCTCTCAGCGGCCCCGTCGCCACCCTTTCAGCGGCCCCGTCGCCGCCTCTTAGCGGCTTCGTCGCCGCCCTTCAGTGGCCCCTTCACCGCCCTTTCAGCGGCCCCGTCGCCGCCTCTTAGCGGCTTCGTCGCTGCCCTTCAGCGGCCCCGTCGCCGCCCTTCAGCGGCCCCGTCGCCGCCCCTTTCCGCGGCCCCGCCGCCGCCCCTACTCGGCCTCGTCGCCGCCCCTTTTGGCGGCCTCGTCGCCGCCCTTCAGCGGCCCCGTCGCCGCTCCTTCGCGGCAGCGACGCCGCCCTTCACGGCCCCGCCGAGCCGCCTTCGCTGCCGAGCCGCTGAGCCGCCGAGCCGCCTTTGTTGTTGGTGCAACCCTACGGTTTGCACTCGGCTTGTTGTCCGTGTGCGTGAATGTGTGTGTGTATGGAATGGTATGAGGGCATGGAATAATATATATTTCATGCTTATAATTGTGTGTGAATGTTGAGTCATGATGTCGAGTGTGTGTGTCGAGTCAATAGCGAGTTATCGCTAGACGCGTGTTACGCGGTCGTTTGTGTCTCGCGCGCGGTTTCTATTTTGTCGTGCGCGGTTTCTATTTTGTCCTGTGTCGAACGTTCGGCGTGTCGCAGGTGTGTGCAGCAGACCCATCAAGAACTCAAGGATGAGTTTGTGATGAAGAGCCCGAGCCTTGGTGTCAAGCCTCAAGTGATTTCGAAGCTTGCCAAAAGGGTACACCTCAAGATATTGAAGATAGTTACATTACTTTGTGTAGTGTAACATTTCACTTGGTGTAGGCCCTAGTGAAGGGTAGTTTCGAGACCCTTCGTGGTTGGGGACAGTGTGGCACTGTTCCACATCACTGTACCTCGGCTCTTGGGGTTTGTAGGAGCTGGGAGTCATTCCCAACTCGTAACTCTTCCTATCTTGTGTTCTAAGACTATAGTGGCTGCCATAGTACCGTTCGTTCAAACCGACGCTTTGTCGTCAATTCTTTATCAAATCGTGCAATCTAAATTGCTAATTGTAGACGACGTGAATACGCTCCAGATCCAATTTGAATCAAGTCATTTGCAGCTGTGAGCAGAACGCTATCAACGTTTGAAGCCGCTGTGCAGAAATCCGTCTGTGCTCTCTATCTTTCGTTTTAGGCACATTCAAGCCTATTGTGACTATAACATTTGTCGCCGAGCCGCCGAGCCGCTGAGCCGCCGAGCCGCCTTTGCCGCCGAGCCACCGAGCCGCTGAGCCGCCGAGCCGCCTTTGCCGCCGAGCCGCCGAGCCGCCGAGCCGCCGGGCCGCCGCAGCCGAGACACTGCCGTCACTGCAGTAGCGGCCCTGTCCCTGCCGGCCTGCCTCGGCCCGCCCCACCTGCCTGGTAAGAGCAGCGCCTCTGCCACTGCACTGCCCTACCCCGCTGCTCTCTCTGCCAGTCTACTGCTGTCATGGCCACCCCCAGTGTTCTCACCTTTGACGCTGAGGGTCGGGCTGTTGACTTTGAGGTCTGGGTAGATGATCTGCAGCTTTTCCTACAGTACGATAGGGCAGACGGTCTCTCTCTGTTTGACCTCACCTCTGGTGCCTCTCCTGCCCCTGCTGCTGATGCTGACGCCACTGTTCGCTCACAGTGGGCCACGCGCGATGCTGCTGCTCGCCTTGCTATGCGCCGCCACTTACCGACCGCTGAGCGCGCGCATTTTAGTCAGTACAAGAGTGCTAAGACCTTGTACGACGCTGTCGTTGCACGCTACTCTTCCCCTGCCACTGCTGCCCTTAACCGCCTCATACTGCCGTACCTCTTCCCTGACCTCGCCGCTTTTCCCACAGTCGCTGTCCTCATTACGCACCTTCGCACTAGTGACATTCGCTACCGCGCTGCGCTTCCTGCTGAGTTCTGCGCCAAGAACACCCCCCCTATGTACATCACCCTCTACTACATAGTCACCCGGCTCCCTGACACCCTTCGCTCGGTCAGGGACCACTTCCTCTCTGTTTGCCCCACCACCCTCACCGTTGACCTCCTCGAGGAGCGCCTCCTAGCAGCAGAAAAGAGTATAGTCGCTGTAGGAGCCTCTCGTGGTGACCCTCGTACCCCTGTCTTTGAGGGGTGCTCCCCCTCCCCCCTCTTGCCCTCTGTTGCCTCTACTGCTGCGGCCGACCTCGTTGGTCTTGAGTCAGTCGGCGCGGCGTCTGCCCCTAGCGGGAGACGCCGCTCAGGCAAGGGCAAGGGGGGCAAGGGCGCTGGAGGAGCTGGCGGGGGCGGTGGAGGCGGCGGTGGAGGCGGCGGAGGGGGTGGGGTTGGCGGTGGGAGTGGTGGCGGGAGTGGGGGCACTAGTGGCGGTAGTGGAGGCGGAGGAGGCGGCGGTGGTGGCGGTGCGAGTAGAGGTGGTGGAGGTGGAGGCGGTGGTGGAGGTAGCGGCGGCGGAGGTGGAGCTGGTCGGGGCGGCGCTACGCAGAGGGTCGGCTCCGGTGGTGGTCAGCGCCAGCAGCAGCAGCAGCAGCGCACTCGTGAGACCCCTACCCCCCAGCAGCTTCGTGAGTGGTACACTGCTCGTCAGCGGGGTGGGGGTGCTGGCCCCTGTACCTACGTTCTACGTACCGGCGACCGCGCGGGTGAGCAGTGTGGGGGTCCGCACTCCACCCAGCGCTGCTTCGGCCGCCTGACGGACGCTTGGCGTCATCAGTTCCCTGACGCTACTGAGATCCCTCGCTGGGGCGAGCTGTTTCGGGCGGGTGTTCCGATCTTTGATCTTGACTATGATGCTATTCTTGCTGCCATGTATGCTGTGACTATTAGTGATGAGGGTGACTGTTACCGGTGTTTTCCGCCTGACCCGGGCATTGAGGCTGCTGCTCTAGGTGCTAGTGAGCCAGCTGCCCCAGGTGCTGGTGAGTCTGCGCTCTCAGGTACCGCGTCGGCTCCGGCCACCCACACCTTCACCCTTGACTCAGGTGCTTCCCGCTCCTTTTTTCGAGACCGCACCACGCTTACGCCGCTTAGTCGGCCAGTGGCAGTCTCCCTGGCAGACCCCTCTGGGGGTCCTGTCCTTGCCCACTTCTCCACTGTTCTACCGTGTCCGGCGGCCCCTTCTGGCACCCTGTCGGGTCTTTACCTCCCCTCGTTCTCTACGAACTTGGTGAGTGGTGCTGACCTCCAGGATGGAGGGGTTCACCAGTTCACTCCTGCGAGTCAGCGCGTGACCCACTGTACCTGTGCTCGGACGGGCCGTCACTTGGCCACGTTTACCCGTCGGCCGGGGTCGAGCCTGTACACACTGCCTACTGAGTCTCCTCCGGTCGCTGAGTCTGCTCAGGTAGCCGCGTCGGGTCAGGTGTTTGCTGCGGCGTCCAGGTCTGGTCCTGAGTCTGCCCCCTGCTCGTGTCGTCTCCTCTGGCACCACCGCCTTGGTCACCCCTCCCTGCCTCGTCTTCGAGGCATGGCCTCCCGTGTCCTTGTCTCTGGTCTCCCCCGGTCCCTCCCTCCCCTTCCTCCGGGGCCTGCCCCCACCTGCGTTCCCTGCGTCGAGGGGCGGCAGCGCGCTGCTCCTCACTCCTCCGAGTTTCCTCCGACAGAGGCTCCGCTGCAGACGCTTCACATGGACGTGTGGGGCCCAGCCCGCGTCCGTGGACAGGGTCACGAGCGTTACTTCCTGCTGGTGGTTGACGACTACTCGCGTTACACCGCAGTCTTCCCCTTGCGCACCAAGGGTGAGGTCACTGAGGTGTTGATCGCCTGGATCCGCGCAGCTCGTCTCCAGCTCAGAGAGAGTTTCGGCTCGGACTTTCCTGTTCTGCGTCTGCACTCTGACAGAGGCGGAGAGTTCTCCTCTGACCTTCTGCGAGCCTTCTGTCGTGCACGAGGCATCCGCCAGACCTTCACGCTTCCGGACTCTCCGCAGCAAAATGGGATTGCTGAGCGCCGCATTGGCATGGTCATGGACGTCGCTCGTACGTCCATGGTCCATGCGGCTGCCCCCCATTTTCTGTGGCCGTTTGCGGTTCGGTACGCGGCGCATCAGATCAACCTTCAGTCCAGGGTCTCCATGCCGGAGACCTCCCCTGCTTTGCTGTGGACGGGGAAGGTTGGCGATGCGTCTGCGTTCCGTGTCTGGGGATCTCGGGCGTTTGTTCGCGACTTGTCTGCGGACAAGCTGTCCCCTCGTGCTGTTCCCTGCGTCTTCCTTGGCTTCCCCCCTGACGCGCCGGGCTGGCAGTTCTACCACCCCACCTCGCGCCGTGTTCTGTCCTCCCAGGACGTCACGTTTGACGAGTCGGTTCCCTACTACCGTCTCTTCCCCTACCGCACTGCGTCCCTCCCCCCCCCGCCGCTCTTCCTTACGCCAGGTCCCCCTCCGGTAGACCCCCTCCCCCCTCAGGGTCCTGCCCCCTCAGGTGTGTCTCAGGTAGACGCAGTCGACCCTGTCGAGGTAGCTGCTGACTCTGGTGCTGCTAGGGGTGCTGTGCCTGCGGGTGCTGGGTCTGGGGGTGCTGACTCTGGGGGTGCTGGGCCTGGGGGTGCTGACTCGGAGGGTGCTGCGCCTGGGGGTGCTGAGCCTGGGGGTGCTGCGCCTGGGGGTGTTGAGCCTGGGGGTGCTACGCCTGGGGGTGCTGCGTCTGGGGGTGCTGAGCCTGGGGGTACTGCGTCTGGGGGTGCGGAGTCTGAGGGTACTGGACCTGCTCGTGTGGCGTCTGGCGGTGCTGGGCCTGGAGGTTCTTCGGGTGCTTCGTCCCGACAGGAGCTACTCTCTCCACACGAGCTGCGTGAGTGGTTTGCCCGGCGCTGGAGGCGAGCTACTGGAGTTGGGGGTGCTGCGGGTGCTGGAGGTTCTGCTGCTGCTGCTGAGGGTGCTGGTGCCGCGGGTCCCGGAGGTGCTCGTACTGGGAGTACTGGAGCTGCTGGGCCTGCGGGTGCTTCTCGTACTGAAGCTGGTGGTGCTGCGGGCGTCGGTGCTGCTGAGGGTGCTGGAGCTGGACCCGCTGCGTCTTCTGGTGGTCCGGCTGGAGCTGGAGCTGCTAGGGGTGTTGGCGCTGAGGGTGCCTCTGGTACTGGTGCCTCTGAGGGTACTGGAGTTGGCGCTACTGGAGCTGGGGGTGCTGCTGGCGCTGGTGCTGTCGTTCGGGGTGTTGGTGCTGTCCCTTCTGGTGCTGGTGGTGCTGAGCGGCCGCGGCCGTACTTCGTTCCGCTCCTTGAGCAGGTTCTTGGTCTTCCGCCCTCTGCTAGTCCGGCTCCTCCCTTAGAGTGTCCACCGCCTGTCCAGTCCGAGTCACAGTTACAGCCTACCTCTCCTCTGCCTGCTCCTTCTCCCTACACTGGTCCTACTGGAGGTCTTGCTGAGCGTCGTAAGCCTGCGTCTCGTCCTGCGTCGCCTGTCCGTGCTGCTCGCACTAGTAGTCGTGGTTCGCGTCAGCGTCCTCCCCCTGTCCCCGGCACGCACCGGATGTCTCTGCGTCCCTCCACTGCTCTGCTACGTGCCCCTTTGCCTTCTCCTCCTGAGTCCTCTCTTCCTGTTCTTGCTGACCCGGAGTCGGACTCCCTTCGTGCTGCCAGTCCTACTGTCACGCGTCTCCTTGCTACTGTCGTCACTGACCCTTCCTTTGAGTCCGCTGCTGCGTCTGCCTTAGTTTCTGAGCTTGTCGACTTCGCTGCTCGCTGTTGCCTAGACTACGCTGCTAGTCTTATCGCTGAGTCTGAGCCTGTCTGTCCTCCGTCCGTCGGGGGTGAGTGTGCCCTTGGCACGGACGTCCTTGAGGACAGGCAGGAGGAGTTCCAGTGCTTTGCTGCTGCTTCACCTCATCTCGTGTCCATGCTGCTTGCCCCTGAGGGAGACCCGGATGCACCAGACATCCCGACTCCGCGCTCTTACGCGGAGGCGATAGAGGGTCCCTACTCCTCTCAGTGGCAGGCAGCCATGGATGCAAAGATGGCTTCCTGGAAGTCCACAGGCACCTACGTCGACGAGGTTCCCCCTCCTTGGGCGAACATCGTCAGTGGCATGTGGATTTTCAGGGTGAAGCGGCCGCCGGGTTCTCCGCCTGTCTTCAAGGCGCGCTACGTGGCTCGTGGCTTCAGTCAGCGGCAGGGAGTTGACTACTTCAGACCTTCTCTCCAACCCCGAAGATGACCACTCTTCGGGTACTGCTGCACATAGCCGCTCACCGTGACTACGAGCTTCACTCTCTTGACTTCAGCACTGCTTTCTTGCAGGGCAGCCTGCACGAGGAGATCTGGCTGCGCCGCCCACCTGGCTTCACTGGGTCTTTTCCTCCTGGTACCCAGTGGAGCCTCCGGCGGCCAGTCTACGGTCTCCGCCAGGCACCTCGTGAGTGGCACGACACACTGAGGACTACACTTGCGGCTCTTGGGTTTGCTCCTTCTACTACCGACCCGTCGCTGTTTCTGCGCACCGACACTTCTTTGCCGCCGTTCTACATCCTCGTGTACGTCGACGACTTGGTCTTTGCCACAGCTGACACTGCTGGACTCGCCCACGTGAAGTCCGAGCTGCAGAAGAGACACACGTGCACAGACCTGGGTGAACTGCGCAGCTACCTTGGCTTGCAGATCACCCGGGACAGAGCACAGCGCACCATTACCCTGACTCAGTCACACATGGTGCAGCAGGTCCTTCAGCGCTTCGGCTTCACGTACTCCTCGCCTCAGGCCACTCCTCTGTCTACTCGCCACTCGCTCTCAGCTCTGCCTTCGGATGAGTCCGTAGAGTCGAGTGGCCCGTACCCAGAGCTTGTTGGCTGCCTCATGTACCTGATGACCTGCGCTCGACCTGACCTTGCATACCCTCTTAGCATTCTGGCACGCTATGTTGCTCCTGGGAGACACAGACCAGAGCACATGGCTGCAGCGAAGAGGGTGTTGCGCTACTTGTGCAGTACGTCGGGCATGGGGCTTGTGCTTGGAGGGCGGAGTCCAGTGGTCCTCACTGGTCACGCAGACGCTTCTTGGGCTGACGACCAGGCTACGCAGCTGTCGTCACAGGGTTACACCTTCAGCCTTGGCTCCGGCTCTGTTTCGTGGCGGTCTACCCGCTCGTCTTCTGTTCTCGGCTCTAGTTGTGAGGCTGAGATCTACGCAGGGGCCATGGCTGCACAGGAGCTACGCTGGCTCACCTACCTGCTGACTGACCTAGGAGAGCAGCCTCGTTCTCCTCCAGTTCTGTACGTAGACAACAAGGCTATGCTGGCCTTGTGTCGGGAGCACAGACTGGAGCACAGAACGAAGCACATCGCTCTTCGCTACTTCCTTGCTCGTGAGCTGCAGCAGCACGGTCAGCTGCGTCTTGCTTACGTAGCCTCTGAGGCCAACACTGCTGATATCTTCACCAAGGCACTTGCACCTTGTGACCATCAGCGCTTCTGTACTCTGTTAGGTCTTGTACCTACCTTGCCTCACTTGCTCACTTCTTGACCTTGCTTGTACTGTTACATATATATATACCTGCTCTTGCTTGTTTAGCGTTATATATATGCGTGTACTCATGTATGTGAACTGGCCTTGTGGCCTTGAACTTGTGCTCGGAATGTGTGGTGACGTTGTGATCCACCCTGAGCTTGCTTTGCTTGACTGGTCTTGTGACCCCTTGTTCTCCCCCACTTTGCCTATGGGGGTGTGTCAAACTCATATGATCTAGCCTGTGTAGGCTGTAGCGGGTTAGATACTAGGGGGTTCACAATTCTAGGGTTTCACATTTGTATCACTTTCATTCCTTAGTTCATCCATTCTCGTTCTAAGTTTCTCATCTGCCGCCTCTTCGCCCGCGTGGTGAGGTCCCCGGGCACGACGATGTCATAATCGTCCTCCCTATCGCTCCTCCTCTGCCTACGCCTCCCCCGTCCACCAGAAGGAGGAGAGCCACCGACCTGCCCCTCCGACTCGTGCTCCCCCACCTTGTCCTTATCCAGCACGGCTGCAGAAACTTCGACCACGGTCGGCTGGAGCAGCGTCAGATGGTGTTGCGATGCCGCCGCCTCGGACTCCTTGGTTGCGGCATGCTCGGCGCGGGGATCGCCTCCGTGGTTTCCCCCTGTCGCCGATCCCTCTATCTCCGCCGACGGGACTGCAAGTCTCGCGCTCCCTCGCCCCGTATCTTTGTTGCCGCCAGTGGTGCCGTCGGTACTCGGACCGGGCTCGGTTCCAGCAGAGGCAACATCCGCTTCTTTGCGCACTGTAGAAACACGCTTGCGTGGCTTTGGTTTAGGCCCCTTGTCTTCCGCTTTCTTGCCGGACTCCTCTTGACCGCGCTCGACCTTTTTTGGCGCCGCTTTTTTCTGCCCAATGCCTGGCGCAACGGACGCATTAGTTCTTTTAGCGCCGCCACCGCTCTCCCTATCTATCTATTGAGACGTCCTCCTTGTCGCGCGACGGCCGGCCTGTTCCTCCACCATTGCTTGGTTACGTGTTGCACGAGTCATGGTCGTTGTAGGAAAGCAAATTAGCACATCGCGCGGAAGGGTTGTGCCGGTTTCGAAGGGGTACTGCAACGGAATCCCACGATGGGATTATCGACGGTCGATCACTGTTATCTATATCCGAAAACCGCCGCTTCATCTAAAACTGAACTAGTAGCCACTAAGCAGAGAGCTATGGCCGCGACGGAGAGGCGTGTGTCAAACAGCGAGCAGCGTCAAAGTGTTGGACCAGGGAGTGACGGAAGCAGGTGGGTGGGGCACGAGGGTGGTTGGGGTGGGTTGCGAGACTAGAGAGATTACTGTAACCCTATCAGGCTATATCGGACGGTGTACATGTAGCCACCCTAGCATAAACCCACCTACCGCTCGATCTCAGCCGCTCATTGGCTGAAGTACTTCTTGGCTGGTGATTGTGTTGCGGGCCAACTCGTTTGAGATGCGTCGGCCAATCACGGTTGCCAACGCATCAATCACTACAAAGGGTACAACGGTTGTGAAACGCCAAGTGCGAAATTAGTAAAATCCCTGCAAAGTACAGTGTTGTCGCGAACGCACAGTGTTGCACATAGCAGCTAAATCAAATTCAAACATACAACAATAGATTTCATCAAACACTTAGTTGCAAATGGTTTAGTATGGGGCTGGGGTAAGTTAATCGGTGATTCTCGCGTCACACAGATGTATTGCGCACTTTTAGGCTTTGCCACATCGGTTTATCGATAGCGGACGACATTCTAACACGATGATCAATAGTAAACGAGAATCATTTGTGGTATGGTGATGGATTATCATCTATTCTTGCACGGACATTCAACAAGGTGCTTAGAGGGAGTGGTATGAAGCACAGGCCCTACGCACAAGCGGTGATGCGTTATCGACAGCCATGTTTAGACTGTGCGACGATGCAGCGTTGAGGCCTGCTGGGGTTGCGCGACATGGTGAATCCGTTTGCGTATGGTGATGGATCGTCATCCATTCTTGCACGGACATTCAACAAGATGCTTAGAGGGAGTGGTATGAAGCACAGGCCCTACGCACAAGCGGTGATGCGTTATCGACAACCATGTTTAGACTGTGCGACGATGCAGCGTTGAGGCCTGCTGGGGTTGCGCGACATGGTGAATCCGTTTGCGTATGGTGATGGATCGTCATCCATTCTTGCACAGACATTCAACAAGGTGCTTAGAGGGAGTGGTATGAAGCACAGGCCCTACGCACAAGCGGTGATGCGTTATCGACAGCCATGTTTAGACTGTGCGACGATGCAGCGTTCAGGCCTGCTGGGGTTGCGCGACATGGTGAATCCGTTTGCGTATGGTGATGGATCGTCATCCATTCTTGCACGGACATTCAACAAGGTGCTTAGAGGGAGTGGTATGAAGCACAGGCCCTACGCACAAGCGGTGATGCGTTATTGACAGCCATGTTTAGACTGTACGACGATGCAGCGTTCAGGCCTGCGGGTTGCGCGACATGGTGAATCCGTTTGCGTATGGTGATGGATCGTCATCCATTCTTGCACATACATTCAACAAGGTGCTTAGAGAGAGTGGTATGAAGCACAGGCCCAACGCACAAGCGTAGATGCGTTCTCGACATCGCTGTTCCGACGCGGCGACGTTGCAGCGTTCAGGCCCGTGGCTTACGCGACATGGTGAAACGGTTGTGGAATGGTGTTGCTTCCCAAATGGTAGCAGTCCACACTAACGGTGTTGTTTCTAAGCACTGCCGTTGTCAATATGCCGGAAGGTATTGAGCATGCCGTAAAGTATGGTCGTATAATCGTTATGAGTGACATTAAGTAATTTGTTATATGTAACTGTACAATGGTATTACCTGGTTTGGATTAAGGCTATGGGGGTGCGCACCACTTTGGGCACACCTACGTGATCGCGATCTCCCCCCTATAGAGACTCTTGAAAGAATCACAACACCAAACAGATCTCTTCCCTCTCTTCCTCTCCCACCTCGACTTTCACACACGATTCAAAAACCAAAGTTTTGAATATGGAGGCACGTACTCCTCACCGTGCTCGTCACGCACGCTTGCGACCAAGCTAGTCGTACACCACTGCATAAGGCCCTGCTCACGTCGTAATCACTCTAACAGGGGGCGACACGCCTTGTAGAGAAGGCCTATGTCGTGCTGTCGGCGGTCTGTATCTAGGCTTGTCACGGCCGCGTTGCGCGACCATTGTTAGCCAGTCTCTCACTAATGCGCCACGATCAAGTGCCAGGCGTGCAGAGATCCAAGCCGCCGTGGACACTTCGCGCTGTGGCGATGACCGTGCTGGAGTCTGAGCCTTCATTGACCGTGAAGTAAAATCGTTTACAAGCTTCAAACTGGCTAGTCTCCTCACACTACATTCCACCACTCTTAGACGGATCCAGAATACATGGGCTCTTTGCCAGGCGTAGTATGCGAGTTCTGCAACAGATGGTTCCCCAACGCCCAGGTTTATGGCGGCCATAAGTCACGGCGGACCCCTTGTCAAGGGCTTTCTGCCGTGGCAAGGCCCTCCTCGTCTGCACCGTCCGCCGGTCTACACGCTCTGCTGTTCGTCCACGACATTCTGTCAGACGCTCCCGCTGCACCCGCTTCCCCTACCGCGTCTAACGCGTCCAACACCGACGGTGTGAATGGTCCTCCTCGCGTGCCCGAAGCTGACGGGGACGCAACACCCTCGGCTGTGAACGTGGGGGCTCCTGAAAGTGAGCATCAACCGCCTCCCGGAACACATGCCTCTGACACGAGTGAGCATCTGGAGAGCCGCCGTGAAGAGAGTCACGTCGCACCGCCGACATGCATCTCTGGGCAGAGCAATGCCACGCCCCTCAATCCGCTTGCATTGAAGCTGCTGCATTTCGTGCGGCGCGTAAATGGCGGAATGGGAATGGCGGAGATCGACATCAATGGCCTGCTTCAGCTCATGGTGGAGCCCGACCTTGCGCCTCTTGTGATCTCAAAGATCTGGAACAGCAAGGATTTGGAGCGGTTCGAGATGGAGCGCTTGGTCGGGCTCAATCGCGGATGGTCAGTGGCGACCTTCGACATTGACGGTCATCCGCCACAGCGCCTTCTCTTCCAGAACTCTGCGCAGGTAAGTTGAATCTAAATCCGTGGCTGTGAAATGCAGATTCTGCATCCATTTGGTGCTTGTTGAACGTTGCCTCTGTTAGGCTTGTGTGAGATCTGCCCCACCTTCAACGCCACTAACCAGGGTTTGGTTCTCTCCTGCTCTTGCCACTGTACGCCAGGCGTTTGCCGAACTGTTTGGGCATACCAACAACGCGCCCGGCTTCAAGCTCAAGGCTCGTGTCGATGAGGACCCTGACACAGGCGAGCGTCGCTATACCACGCCAGAAACTGGAACGTGGTGGAACGATGCTCAGGTATGGAAATACCCCGTTGCCACCCAAAACCAGAAGAGTGCGCATGCCTCCATTGATGCGCTGATGTGTAGGGAGCATCTTCAGTGTGTCATGTTTGTGGGGAGTTCTTTGAAGCATGCTTAGTCCGCCTGGCGACAAGAGGCCTTGTTGGTGTTTGACCGTGTGCCTTTTCCCTCTTTGTCGTGCTTTGCAGGAACACTTTGGATGGTCCGAAGTCGTGGGGGGTATCATCCTATACTCGGATGTGACGCACATGAGCAACAACGGCCGGAAGAAGGCGTGGCCGCTAATGATGACGCTTGCAAACATCTCCCAGGCCAAGCGATGGGGGAAAGTCGGGCACACGCTACTTGCTCTCCTTCCTATCCCCCCTTCTGCAATGTCTGCCATGGAGAAGGTGATGCTCTTCCAGCGATGCGTCATCACCGTGCTGCAGCCGCTTCTCGATGGCATGGAAAGGTCCGTACTCTATTTCCGTCTTGCTATGTCGTCACCCAATCAACGTCATAGTATGCGCAGCGTTTCGGTATGTAACAGTCCCCCTTGTCCCTCTTCGCCGATGCACAAAGCCGAAATCCCTGTTCCTGTTGCCACAATACCTGTTCCTTGCAGCGGGTTCCGTCTCAGGGACCCTTTCGGTGATTGGCAAACCGTGCGGCCCCTGCTGTACGCCTGGGTGTGCGACTACCCTGAGAGCGGCAAGATCAGTTGCACACTCTCGCATGGATCGCGGATGCCGTGCAGCATCTGCTATGCTGCAAAGGTGAGCAAACATGCGATCTGCGTGCCTTCAGAACCATCGCCATCCGAATGTCACATGACGTACCTCATAATCTCACCTCCCTTACCTGTTCATCCCATCCCACCCCCTGTGCTACACCAGGAGCATCTGGTTGCTGTAAAGGCACGGAACACGCCGCGCACGCCTGAACAGCAGCAATGGATCGTGAATGAGGCGGCAGGGTTGACATCAAGCCAGGACGACCCATGCAAGACCTACTCGACCTACCCGGTTGAGGTGAGCGACCTGTTCCACGGGCGACTGTGTAGTCTACGCACTCCGTGTTGCTCAAACCTTGGGGAGATGTGCTATACCCCATTGCACTGTCCCACATGTTGTGTGCCGAGTCTCTCAAATACCTTTCTCTACCATTCCCCACCACATCCCCTTTTCCAGTGTGTGCTCTGGAAGTGGGATGTCCCAGGGACTGTGTGGGGCAATCCCTACCTCGTTATCATGCCTGACATCATGCACCAGGCGGACCTGGGCATGATGAGCAACATTGTGGCTGTCGTGCGCAAGATGAAGAAGCGGCGCGTGAAGCAGATGGACAGGTCAGTGCCTTGGGGGATTAGATTTGTTGCTCGTTGTCAACAACACTCCAATCCGCACTCTCCTCCTCCTACTTACATGTTTCTGTATTTGTGCCTGCCCTTGAACTGTTGTGTATGCGCAGGCGCCTGTCGCTCATTCGCGACCGCACGCGCCTGAACCACCTGCGCCTGCCAGAGAGCGCCTACTTCGAGACTGGAGCATGTGTCGCGGCCTATGAGCACAGGGCCATCATGCAGGTGTGCAAGCCATGGTGCATGTGATCATCTTGTGCGATAGCATGCACCATGCAGTAGTGGCATGCCGATTCCAGACTACAACACACCCCCTGCTGCATCTCAGTACCCTCTCTCCTGCTTTCATTAATTCCGCCTCGAATACTGTTTGCTCATCTTCTCACGCATGTCCCAACTACTCATGCCCCCCTGCTGTGATAAACCCTGAAATTTGCAGGTCATGGTGTTGGTCTTTGCTGGCCTGCTTCGCCAGCCCCAGATGGATGTTGTTCGTGCCTATCTTGGCTGGTACCTCTTGTGTTGCCAGCCAACGGGGCACACCGAGCGGTCCCTGCAGGATCTCAAGAAGAAGACCTCCCGGTACTATTAACATGCATGTACAACCCTGGGCATTGCATGAATGCCTAGCCACGGCACCTAAGCTGTTGCAGTAACCTATCTTCACAGGATGTTGCTGATAAACCATGATAGTATATCAAATAAAGTAGGCTGCAGTATGCTGTAGTAGACTCTGATGTCCTTGCATATGCTGTCAACTCCCACTCCCATCAGGCTGGTTGAGCAGTTGCAGGCTGCTTTTCCAAAGAAGCCATCCTCCTAGTGCCTTGTGAAAACCCATCTCATGTCGCACTACATTGACTCCATTCGCCGGGCGGGTCATGTCACGGAATTCAGCACCAACATGTTCGAGCACTTGCACGGACCGTTGGTAAAGAGGATCTACCGGCGGTCCAACAAGCGCAATGTAGATGGTCAGATTATGAAGTTCCATGCTAGGCGCATTCCGGACGTTGTGCCAGTGGACGATCCCGCTGGCCGGGACACTGCCATGCGGCAGGTAAACCTGTCTAGTGATTGAATTGCAATGCTATGCATGCATAATGTAATAAACTTGCTACTGTTTGTTGGCAGGCCATTGAGACAGGCACACGGACTCTTATCAAAGAGTCCTACTTTCTCCCTGTGGAGTTACCAGAAGAACCCACCTCCACCAACTGGTTTGCAAGGAAGTGGGCCAAGCAACACCCAGTTGCACAAGCTGCCCTCAAGGATGCGCTAGTACGTTATGCTGGATGCGTCCCCAAGATCAGAGTAAGTACTTCGTGGATCATACAATCATTTTTTTCTTGCCCCTATTCCAATTGCTTACAAACTGCCACTCTTATGCAGGCCCATGCATCGTTGGCCATCCCAGCGGCAGATGATGCCAGCTTCTCAAGGGTTTCTCACTTCGTTCGGGCGACGCCTGACTATTTTGAGCGGTCGTGGTACTCGGATGTTGCAGTAGAGGGTGTAAGGTACGGTCGGAGAGAGGAGTGGTATGCAAGGTTGCTGCTGCTGTTCCACACAAAAATCCGTGGAGAGAGGGAGGAGCTGGCTTACATTAGATATTGGAATGCGTGCGGGGAGGATGCTGCAACTGGATGCACTCGCCTCAAGTGGACGACTGGAGTGTATGCGTACTCCGTGATTCCGCTTGAAGCGCTGCTTCGGCACGTCCATGTGGTGAAGGCGTTCCATCTGGACAGTACCTATCTCCTAAATAAGTATCATATGTAATGCATTAATCAAGTAATAAAATAGCCAGCTTATATATGCACTGTCAAACTTTATTGAAGTCATAGCTAACTAAATCTATTCCAAAATGATAACTATTTTGGCAAACAACAAAACACCGACAATGTCCGACATCCCGAAATTGAATTCCAACTCCAACAAACAAACGCGGTCCGATTTCGTTCCGTGATTGGTCGTGATTTCGTTTCGGAGCTTCGCCAACCAAAACACCTGAAATGTACACCCCTTCGAACCCCCTTCAAAAACCCAGGTTTTTTGTGATGTCACGTCACCAAGGGACTTGCACTTGAACTTGTCTTGCAGCTTCAGCATCACCTCCTTCACAAAGTCAAAGGAGGGTGAGAAGATGAGAATGTCATCCACATATACCACCATGAAGCTCCTCTGCTCCCCCTCGCCAAGCATGAACAAGGAGTGATCGGCTGTTGAGGGAGTGAAGCCGATCTCCTCCAACACTTCGCGCAGCTTCATGTACCATTGCCTAGGGGCCTGCTTCAGCCCATAGAGGGCCTTCTTCAGCTTCCACACTCTGCCACTACCATCATCAAACCCCTCTGGCTGCGCCATAAAAATCTCCTCCTCAAGGATGCCGTTAAGGAATGCCGTTACGATGTCAATCTGCTTCACCACCCATCCTTTGATGGCGGCTCCCGCGAATAGGGTTCGCAGCGTCGTCGGCTTCACCACAGGGGCAAACATCTCCTTGAAGTCCACCTTCTCCTTCTGCTGGTACCCCTTGGCTACAAGCCTAGACTTGTAGCGCTCGATCTTGCCGTCGGCGTCCGACTTGATCTTGAAGAGCCACTTGGACGTAATCGCCTTACGCCCCTCCGGTAGCTCCACCAACTCAAACGTGTCGTTCTCCTCGATGCTCTTTAGCTTACTCTCCATGGCCTTCTTCCACTCCTCAGCATCACTACTCTCCAAGGCTTCCTTGAGAGTTGCTGGTTCTCCCGGCATCTCCACCGGAGAGAAGAACGCGAAGGCACACTCCTCGTAGTCACTCTCATCGTCATCTCCGACCATCATTGCCGCTCCGGCCAGGGCTGTCTTGCCCTGCTTTCCCGGCGCATCATAGGTCAGCCTATTAGGGGGTTGAACTTTCCTCTTCCCCCTTTCTTCCTCCTCAGCTGCAGGGACTTGAAGGCCTTGGCGTTGCTGCGGTGTGGCTCGGTTCCATGGAGCACTTGAAGGCACTCGCTCACTTGCTGCACCTCCTCCTCTTCTTCCTCTGCATCCTTGGCCTCCTCTCCCCCATTTACAATGGAGGATTGCCTTGTGGTGGTGCTGCCACTGCTCAGCTCCAAAGGCAGCTCCACATGCTCCAAGCCGGAACTCTTCACCTCCCCAAACCGCACGCCTATATTCGCCTCATTCTCCGCCTTCCAATCCTTGTACATGAAGTTCTCCATGAACTTGCAGTCCCTGCTCACCATGAACTTCTTGGTGAATGGGTCCTAAAGAAGCCACCCCTTGCTGTTTTGAGCCATGCCCAAGTGCACGGCCCACACCGCCTTGGCACCAAGCTTACTGTGCCGAAGATGCTTAGGCACGAGCGCCATGCACATGCACCTGAACACCCGAAGCATATCCACCTTTGGCTTCCTTCCAAGCCACTCCACATAGGGCACCCATTTGTCTGCTCCCACATGAGTCGAAACTCTGTTCTTGGCCACACACGCGCTCCGCACCGCATCAGGCCAGAAATAGTCGGGTAGCCCGGCTTCAATGAGCAACCCGCGTGCCGCCTCCGTGATTGTGCGGTTCGCTCGCTCGGAGATGCCGTTCATTGCAGGGGAGTATGGCATGGTGAGGGAGTGCGGAATACCATTCTTCTTCAGCCACAACCCAAACTCCTTGCTCAGGAACTCTCCCTCTCGATCGGTGCGGATTGACTTGACTAGACGGTCTTGTTGCCGCTCCACCATCGGGAACCAATCCGTCTTCAACGTTTCAGCCACGTCGCTCTTCTTGGCCAGCACGTACACCCAAGTCATACGGGTATAGACGTCCACAATAGTGAGGAAATACTCAGCTCCAGCAGCTCCAAGCTTCAGGGGGCCCACCACGTCCATCACCACCTCATCAAGGGGTGCCTTAGCCGTTGCCTCCGAACTCGAGAACGAGAAACGGGTGAACTTGGCTTGCGTGCACGTCGGGCAGCCAAGTACCTCATCGGGCTCCCCCTTCACACGTATGCCAGCAACCATCTCATTCTTCACTAGCTGCTGCAAGATGGACAGGGCCACATGACCCATTCGCCGATGCAAGGTGAGCCAATCACACTCCCCCGTAGCCGAAGTTGGATTGGAGAATGTCGCGCTTGCAATAGCGCCCCACATGGTCTCTCCGTACTCCTCCTCCGCTGCTGCCTTAAGGTTCTCCTCACCCTTGTGCTACTCCTTGGCTGCTGCACCATTCTCTTTAGGATCACCGAGCTTGTTGGTCACTCCAGGTTTGCTCTTCTTGAGCTCGCTCTCCTTGGCACGATCGTTCGCACCATCGCCGCTACCAACCGCTTCGCCCTTGGCGCTGATGCTTGCTGCCACTTGCATCTCCTTAGGCATGGGGACCACAGGGATCTGCCACATCTCGTTGTAGACGTCCCTATCCTTGTAAAGGTCCCAAAGGATCCGCTCGCCAAGCCTTGCGGTGTAGGTCTTGGCTCCCTTCGAGTTCGTGTCTATGCCGGCCTTTGCCAATCGCCGCACGGAAATCAGGTTGGCAGCAAGGCTGGGCACCCAAAGCACGTTCTTGAGGCCCACCTCCTTCCCATCAGTACCCTTAAACATGGCCTTGCCCATGCCTTTCACCTCCGCTCGCTGCCCCAAAGCCGATGTGACATGCTTCACCGGTGACGGTTCGAGTTCGGTGAGCAAGTCCGGACGAGGTGTCATGCTATAGGTAGCGCCACTATCGATCACCCAATAGTCCAGGGGGTGTAGGGCCACCTTCCCCACAGCTGCTGGCTCCTCAAAGCCTTCATCCTTCTCTGGACCAGTCGGTACTTGCGTCGACACGAAGTAGAATAGATTCGGGTACCGATCGTCGCTCGGGTCCTTGTCATTGTCTCCGCTCTTCATGTTTGCAGCTCCGCCACCGCGACCGCCACGGCCTCCACGGCCTCTTCCTCTCCCTCCACCTGCTCCTCTACCCTCTTGGTCTTGAGCAGGGGTCCAACCATCAGGGAGCTTGTAGCAATCGCGCCACATGTGTCCGGTCTTATGACAATAATGGCACTCGCCATCGAATCAGCCGCGACCGCGCCCGTAGCTCTTGTCGTCGCTGCCGTAACCGCCACTCCCATGGCCTCCGCCGAAGTTGCTGCCACCAAAACTTCCTCCCCCTCGTCCTCTGCCTCTTCCTCGGCCATATCCATGGCCGACGCTTGCTGCCCCAGCGCCATCCGCACTCGCCAACTCACGGCGGCGGAAATCCTCTTGTAGGATTGCGCGCTTCACGTCTTCGAGCGAGACACGGGGCAGGTCACGGTTCAAGTTGATGACGAGCGAGGACCACGACTTAGGGAGTAGGGCCAGCAACTTGGTCTTTTTCTGGAGCTCACTGTAGTTCAAATCAGCTCCCTCAAGCCGCGTCAACAAGTCCAAGAATTTCTGCACCCCGTCTTCCACGGGTTCATCTTCCTCAATTCGTAGCATCGCCATTTGCCGTTCCAACACCACAGCTACCGCCGCTGTTGCAGGAGCATGTACACCCTTGAGAGCAGCCCATGCCTTTGGTCCATTCTATGGTTCACGCTGGAATGGCTTGATGTGACGGATCTGGCTGCTCCCCAACGCTTGCCCAAGTAGGAGGTAGTCTTGTGCGCTCTTCCGCACCCACGGGCTCTTCTCCGGGTCGTTCTCAGGGCGCTTCTCCGTTCCTTCCATCACCTCCAGCAGGTCATAGGGGTCAAACACGTTCTACATTCTGAAGGACCACTCAGCAAAGTTGTCACCGTTGAACTTGTTAAGGCCAAACACTCTAGGCTCATCCCTAGATGGGCCAACAATTGGTTGCACGGGCGCCATGGCTGAGTCACGGGGTTGGCCTTGAGCTTGGGCTTCTCCACTGCCACCAGCACCTCTGCCACCACTTTCCTCAGGTCCAGCCATTGTCGAAACTGCTCCAAGGGGCTCTGATACCACTTGTTATAGTCACAATAGGCTTGAATGTGCCTAAAACGAAAGATAGAGTGCACAGACGGATTTCTGCACAGCAGCTTTAAACGTTCATAGCGTTCTGGTCACAGCTTGAAATGACATGACTCAACCACGATCTGGAGCGTCTCAACGTCGCCTACAATATGCAATTTAGATCGCACGATTTCACCAAGTATTGACGACACAGCGTCGGTTTGAACGAACGGCACTATGGCAGCCACTATAGTCTTAGAACACAAGATAGGAAGAGTTAGGAAGAGTTACGAGTTGAGAATGACTCCCAGCTCCTACAAACCCCAAGAGCCGAGGTACAGTGATATGGAACAGCGCCACACTGTCCCCAACCACGAAGGGTCTCGAAACTACCCTTCACTAGGGCCTACACCAAGTGAAATGTTACACTACACAAAGTAATGTAACTATCTTCAATATCTTAAGGTGTACCCTTTTCGCGGGCTTCGCGATCACTTGAATGTTGACACCAGGGCTCGGGTTCTTCATCACAAAAAACTCATCCTTGAGTTCTTGATGGGTCTGTTGCACACACCTGCGACACGCCGAACATTCGACACACGACAAAATAGAAACTGCGCACGGGACACACGACAAAACAGAAACCGCACGCGAGACATAAATGACCGCGTAACACGCGACTAGCGAAAACTCGCTATTGACTCGACACACACACACTCGACATCATGACCCATCATACATACACTATTATAAGCATGAAATGTATATTATCTCATGCCTCCATGCCACTCCATGCACATACACGCATGCACGCACACGGACAACAAGCCAAGTGCAAACCGTAGGGTTGCACCAACAGATGACATGGTCAAAAGGGCCCAAGGCAGACGGGGGAGAGACGAGGAGAGACGAGGAGAGGGGGAGTTTTGAGGCGTCTCAATGCATTTATAGCTCGGGGCTGATCGCTTTCGAGGGGCTATTCAAATGATATCGTCAAAAGGGACCGGGGCAGATGGGGGAAAGACGAGGACAAGGGGGAGCGGGAAGGGAGAGTAACGGAAGGGAGTGGGAAAAAAGAAGGGTCAGGGGAGAGAGGGACGGGACTTGGACTCTACCCTGGTAGCGATGCGGGTGTGACGCCATCGCTTTGTGAGGCGACAAAAGAGTCACCTCGGAAGGGAGGGAGTGAGAGGGAGGGACTTGGCGGTTGCTGCTTCATGAAATAAACATGGTGAGAAGGGCGACTCTTGGACTTCTAAACGACTCAAATGTCGTATCGACAGGATGGGGTAGCGGGAGAAAGGGGAAACGAGGGAGGGGCCGGACAGCCACGTGATACAAGTGCATTTTTTAGACGTCTCAAAAGAGCGATTGGACTTTTGAACGACTCAAAGTTGCATCGAGCAAATGGAGGAGCGGGAGGGAGGGGAAAGGAGGGAGGGGCAAGAGGGAGGGGCTAGAGATTGTTACCTCGCATGCGCGAGTTGCGATCGGACAATCGAAAAAACGAAGGCAAGGAAGGTACTAGTAGAAGGACGGGCTCCGACGCATTACTGACTTCTAGTAGAAGGACGGGCTCCGACGCATGACTGACTTCTAGTAGAAGGACGGGCTCCGACGCATGACTGACTTCTAGTAGAAGGACGGGCTCCGACGCATGACTGACTTCTAGTAGAAGGACGGGCTCCGACGCATGACTGACTTCTAGTAGAAGGACGGGCTCCGACGCATGACTGACTTCTAGTAGAAGGACGGGCTCCGACGCATGACTGACTTCTAGTAGAAGGACGGGCTCTGGCGCATGACTGACTTCTAGTAGAATGACGGGCTCCGACGCATGACTGACTTCTAGTAGAAGGACGGGCTCCGACGCATGACTGAATTCTAGTAGAAGGACGGGCCTCGACGCATGACTGACTTCTAGTAGAAGGACGGGTCTCGACGCATGACTGACCTGCGACTGCGACACTGCCGCTCGCGAGCAGCGAGGCTATGAGAAGCACCATCACCGCGAAGCACGCCTGCCGGGACGCGAAAAAGTCTCTACTCCTAATAGACATTGCCAATGAACGGCGACGCTCGGGAGGGAGAAGTTCCCCTCCGCCGCGCGCGGCGCCGCGTGGGAATGTGAGCATGTTGTTCGATTGCGAGAAGCAGCGCTGTTGAGCACGTCGCGTGGGCGCAATAAAGGCCGTGAATACGCTGCAGCTGTGCGCACGGAAAGGGAGCCCTGGTTTGTTTTACTGATCTCGTCGGCGCACGTTGCTCGATGGTCGACGCTGCCGCCTCGGAAGTGACTTTCTGGTTAGTCCTCGATTCAATTGTCTGAGAGTCCTGGACCACCTAGACGAGGCAATTTCTGAGACATCTAAACAAAAATGAGCCACTAGATGAGGAAAGGACCTGCTCACTCGTGGCCTACTCGTGTTACTCGTGTATGGTCTTCCGAAGAGATTCATTTGGGGAAATCGAAATTGGACCAGCTTCTTTGTCAAAACATGCATGCCTCTTTCGTCTCTCCCTCCCCTCCGCTCCCCCTCCCCTCCCCGTCCCTCCCGTCATGCACATCCTTCTCGGCCTACAATGGTGGCACTGATGACTAAGGTTGAGTTGTTGCCTGCGACTTGGTTCTGCTTAGCAAGACGCCAGGACGAGCGCAAGAAGCGGAAGACAAAATTTCGACATGAAATGTTATTTTCATGTACCGTATAGTTGAATCTAGCGGAATCATTCGTTAGAGAGCCCTGTCGAACAGCATATTCAGCTGACCGTCGCAAGCTTTTGTGAAAATATTGCGGCTGGAGGAAAGAAACCTGTGAAAGAGACAAGAGACCAGCATAATTTATGTGGCGCTGAATGTCGAGTGTTTATTGGCTGCTCCAACGGTCGAGTCTTGCGGTGTCTGCGCAGGTTGCTGCAGGTGAATCCGTTGGAAGCGGAAACGTAGCGTAGATCTCAGTAGGACGAAACATATAAGGGTTACGGAGTTGTGTAAATGTTTTTGTAAGGAAACGAGCAATGATATTCAGTTTCAGCTTGGCAATGCATATGCGAATGAAAAAGAACTCACAAAGCAACATCTCAAACAGGAAGCGATGCTGCCAATGTGGAACTAAAATCCTACCCTAGAAGGTTGACTCTCAGGTCGCGCGACCTCTATGTATGCACGCACCTCACGCTCCGTTGCATGTTTAGCTAGCTAATAAGCTTGCATGGAGCTACACCTCGTCAGCATCCCAATCTGACTGCTCGCATCTGCCAGCATGAATGTCCTAACCGTTCGATGTTTTGGAAGTTACTTGGGCTCCACAGCTTTCGTGTCGCGTGGAACCGCGGCCTGGACCACGCACAACCAGCGCGTGCTCCAAAAAATAGGGTTTGCCTACTATGGTTTTTCATATTTTTTTGTAGGCGGCCAATTGTCGCGTATCTTTGGATCCACAGAGCACCAACTTCTTCCTTATCGGCGCTCCTTACGGCGCTCCTTACCGGCGTTCCTTGCTGGGACTCTTTTGTGCCATTTTCACTTAAGTTTTTTTAATATAATAATTTCTTGCGCCGTTTCAAATAGTTGGGGATGAAGCCTCATGAATAGTCTCTTACTAACGTGCGATGAAGCAGTTTCTCACGTTGCAGCAGCGCCATATGGGTCGACTGGAAGCATGACATCCGTCTGGCTCGTCCTGCTCCTGCTGTGCATATCCTGTTTAAACACCTGCGCTGCTCCTGATGCTCCTTCTGCCGCAACTGCTGGGGCTACTACATCTGCAGCATATCCAGGCTTTAGCGGAGTCATGGTGTGCGTTCACTGTGGTGGCTTATCCTGGTGGGCCTCGCTTATCATCGCCATAGTGTGCCTCGCTTTCATCGTTGCACTCTTCTGCCTTCTGTATCAAGTCATTTGTCTGGGCCTGACGTTGGCGGCGACGAAAGCAAATTCAGCATCATCAGCATCAGGAGGAGAATCTGCACCACCAGCAGCAGCTGCAGCACCAGCACCAGCAGCATGGATAGCCAGAATTGTAAGATGATATTTTATCCATGTCAATTCAACCAACGACAAGGGAGTCAGTGACGTTTTCTTCACAGGGTGGTCCTGCAGTTTATCCTTCAGAGCTGTACGTTGTTCACGCCACCCCTGAAAGGCCAGGCCAAGTAACCCCAAATGACTAGTGATGTGCCTCCTTTGGCTTATGAAGGTGCAATCAACATACCTAACGCAATATAAGATTATACAGTACTGCAAATTTTATAGTGCTAATCTAGCAACATTGGAGTGCTCTAGCTCACCTATCCAGCAATAAACGCTAAAGGTAAAAAAGAAAAGAATGAAGAAGCTGAACCCACTTTCATAGTATCGTCAGTTCTTGTTTTCACGGTTTCGATATTGATCACACCTGCACAGGCTGCAAGGAAGCATTACTGAACGAAATGGCGGAACATCCGCGGCAACCTGCACAGCGCGTAGGCAGCAACCTGACGTGTCATACAGCCAATCAACACCCGACCTTCAGCGTCGCTCACGGAATTCTCACAACCACCGTATATTTCCTAGGGAACGAAAGCTTGGCTGTTGTGAGAGTGGGAGAAATTTGGCTGAAATGCCCCATGAATGCAGTGAAAATCTCTGCTAAAACCCTCCTGATTTTCTATATTTTGGGGTGCAAGGAACTATTACATGCAAACCTAGTACCGGTAACTCTGATCTGACGAATGCTTATCTGCCGCAAGCTGCGCCCACCTTCTGGCGGATTTGCGAGCCGAGGCGCAGGCAACATTTGAATTCTTCAGGCTCCACCTGGGCACGGAT
This sequence comes from Closterium sp. Naga37s-1, assembly GCA_947471745.1. NCBI lineage: Eukaryota > Viridiplantae > Streptophyta > Zygnematophyceae > Desmidiales > Closteriaceae > Closterium > Closterium sp. Naga37s-1. The sequence goes on along the minus strand of CANJKZ010000484.1, from coordinate 131,727 downwards.
AGATTTCCCCAAGTCGCGCGCACTGCCACGCGATGAGGCTCCCCAGCGCGTGCCACGGAGCGATGCACCGGGTTTGCGCGAGCTACAACATGCCCTCCTCAGTTCCGCCTTTCAGCTGGTGGTGGCAGGCAGAACGGGACAAGGCATTATGGTAGGGGCGAAGATAGTCTCATCCCAGGAACGCCATCTCAGGCTGATAGTCTCCGGCAGGAGCTTCCTTGCAGTCGTCGTAGCTCGCAAGTCGTCGTACATCGCGAAGACCACGAGCGAAAGTCTGATGTAGCTGAGCGGCTTTGTGGCTTGCGCAAGCCAAGGGCTCTTTAGGCGGTCCACGAACGAGCGGAAGCCTCTCCCTTCTCTCGCCGCCCGCTCGTCTTGGCAAGCGCGCGGGGAGCCTTCGAATGGTTGTGTTCCGGACGCGGATCATAGGCGTTCTGAACACGACAGACTTATTTAGGTGCTTCAATTGTTGAGATGCCTCAGATTCTTTAGGCGCTTCAGAATTTTCCTCTTCTATATCAGACTCTTGAGTCGACTCGAAGGACTCCTCCGAAGGCTACAGAGTCAAACTTCAACTATCGAGCGCGAGCCCGAGATTACATAGATCAAATCAAAGCCTTCCGTGAGCACAGCCGCCATGCGCATTCAGCGCGTTTGCTTCCCGGCGCAACGCCGTTGCGGTTCGCCATCGAATCCGACATTGCAACTCGCCGCCCTGCGCGCAGGAAGGGAACTTCTCCCTTCCGAGCCGCGTCGCCGCCGGCCAATGCTTACTAACAGTGAAACCCTTTTCGCGACCCGACAAGCAGGCATGATCACCGTGATCCGACAAGCCCCCTTCGCGCTGATCGTGCTTCTTGATGCGCTGCTCGCGAACGGCAGTGCCCCTGTCGCAGGTCAGTCATGCGTCCTCCTACCTTCCTTGCCTTCCGATTTCTCCCTCTCGCCCCAACTGGCGCCACTCCCGCATCGCTACCAGAATCAAAACAGAGAATCCCGTCCCTCTCGCCCTTGACCCTCTTCCCTCCCCTTCCCGTTACTCTCCCTCTCCCCCACTTTCTCTCCCCCCCCCCCCCCCCCCCCCTCTTTTTCCTCGTCTCTTCCCCCCGTCTGGCCCCGCCGGTACCAGCCCAGAGCTATAACTGCAGCGCAAATCCCGCGGTGGCCTCGGTGACTCCCAAGTACGCGAACCGCTTCTTCCGGGTGATCAGCACCATCTCGAACCTCTACCCCATTCAAAACTGGGCCGCGGACACCCGCCTCCAGCCGGTTCTCACGCCGCTGCGCACCGAAGGCAGATGCAGTGAGTGCGCCGCCGATCTTTGAGACATGTTCCTGCGCGCAGGTTGTTGAAAGGCGAACCGGTTCTTCCGGCTGATTAGCAACCTATAGGCACGTAGTACGTACGAGGGCCAAACATTTCTGGGTGGCACCATCTCGAACATCTTTTCTTATCAAAACTGGGCCGCGAACACCCGCCTCCAGCCCATTCTCGCGCCGTTGCGCACCGAAGGCAGATGTAGTGAGTGCGCCGCCGCCGCGGCGGCCGCGAGGCTGGTTTTCCGAGAGTTTCTTGGGAGGGAAAGGCTCCACGTGAAGTTAGCGCGAGATGGATTAGACGCGGACACACCTGCTCGCGCAGTCACAGGCTGGCGCGCATGTGCTGGCTGAAGAGACCCGGGGGAAGGGAGAGGGGTAGGGAGAGGGGGAGGGAGAGGGGGAGGGAGAGGGGGAGGGAGAGGGAGAGGGGGAGGGAGAGGGGGAGGGAGAGGGGGATGATCCTTTGAAGTGAGGAGATCAGAGCAATGCTTATTTTCGGTGCTAATCTGAAAAGTATATGTAATTTCTTGTCCCTCAACTCACCCCCCTCCCCTCGCCTTCCCCCTTTCACCCCCCAGAGGCATCATGGGCCATCACGGCAGTGAGCGCGGTGGAAATGGCGTACGCGTTAGTGGCTGACTCGGTGCCCTCCATGGCGCCCCCTCAGCGCCTATCACTACAGCAGGTGCGGAAGCTACTATCAAGCACGGGTTCTTAACCCGAGCAGTAACTGTTACTACTGAGTTAGTATTATACTACTGCTGATACCATCACGAGATATACGATGTACGCGTAGCTTGTACCTAAAAGCTGCTGCAGCATCAGGTTCAGCAGGCGCGCTCAGCGCAATTCAAAACAGGCTGTTCTGTACTTTCCCCTGCTCTCCAACCCCCCGAGTAAACAGAAGTGTTTTGAGACGTCTCAAAACACTTCTGTTTACACGTGGCGCGCTCAGCGCAATTCAGAGCACATCCCAAAAAAGGCGTGGCTGGTCGGGCATGAACATTTTAGGTTTCCGAAAGGTTACCGGGGTAGGACTTACAGTTCGGTTACGAGAGAGTATGTTTGGCGATGGGCGCTTCGGGAAAGTTGCCCAAAGTTACCTGGTTTGTTTGTGCGCCAAAAGCTTCGCACCCGTGATTGGCTGTCGGTTCAAAGTTACGGTTGGGTAAGATTTCGCCTCTCGCTTTGACTACAGTAGCTGGTTCGCATTTGTTTTAGATCCAATTTCGATAGCTGTATAGGGACCATTGAAACAGTACTGTGAAAAACAATGCAATTCCTTATTGCTTTGAAAACTATTATGTAGTCATGTAATATTACAAAAGCAAATTGATAATTGAATAGGAATTTGTGCTTTATTCTCAAATTTTGAATCAAGTCTTTATCGAATATAATAAATGGAGTCTTAAAATAATCGCTTGCATAATTTTACATATATTTTTTCATTCATTCATTTCTTCCGAATAGATGCATCGAAGTATTGTGACCTCACCACTGAAAAATTCTAGTAATATCTTGGGATGTAGTGCAAATTGGCGTGCTTCATGTTGCTCATATTAGCGATATTTTCCCTGGTAAATTTTTAGAAATATCATATATTGATACAAGATGCGTAGAATGGCACCAGATTTCGTCCAGCATCCTTGCAATGTAGTAAATGTCAGAGGTCCACTGGTGATCCCCGATTGATCCTAGGAAAGGGTTACAGGCATGTTGGCCTGGGGGGTTATGGGCGCACTGACCCGCTACTTAACAAGCCCTTTTATCCCAATGGTCTAGTGGTTGGGATTCTGACATGGTATCAGAGCGAAGGTCTCGGGTTCGAATCCCAGTGTGTGCACTTCGGGCATCCCAGTGCGGGGGGGTGTCAGAGGTCCACTGGTGATCCCCGATTGATCCTAGGGAAGGGTTACAGGCATGTTGGCCTGGGGGGTTATGGGCGCACTGACCCGCTACTTAACAAGCCCTTTTATCCCAATGGTCTAGTGGTTGGGATTCTGACAGTAAATGCTTGAATGAGCAAGAAAATTACTTGTTCAAAATTACAAATGGACGTTGATAGTGCACGGCGTGTTGCACAGGCCTATCATTGCACAGTTTTCTCTATCAGATTGTTGGAATGACCATATCTCTCAACCAGATGCCGCGAATGGCACAAACTCGGTTCAACGTCCTTATAATATAGTAAATGAATGTTTGATCAAGAAAAACCTTGTTTAAAATGACAAGCGGATGTCGAGAGGGCACCACGTGTCGAACATGTCTATCCTTGCATAGGTTTCACTCCTCAGTTATTCGAAACACCATATCTTCCTACCAGATGCTGCGAATGGTACCAAGTTGGTCCTGCGTCCTTACAATAAAGTAATAGAATGTTTGATCAATTGAAACCTTCTTTAATATGACAAACCGATGTCGAGATGGCACCGCGTGTCGCACAGGTCCATCCTTGCACAGTTTTCGTTGCTTATATGTTCGAAACACCATATCTTCCTACCAAATGCTGCAAATGGCACCAATTTGGTCCAGCATGCTTACAATACAGTACATGAGTGTTTGATCAAAATAAACCTTGTAAAAAATGGCAAACTGGTGTCGAGATGGCACCGCATGTCGCACACGCCTATCCTTGCACAGTTTTCGCTGCTCAGTTGTTTGAAACACAATATTTTGATACCAGATGCCGCAAATGACACCAAATTGGTCCAGCGTCCTTATAATATAGTAAATAAATGTTTGATCGAGAGAGACCTTGTTAAACATGACAAACCGATATCGAGACTGCACCGTGTGTTGCACAGGCCTATCCTTGCACAGTTTTCGCTACTAAGTTGTTTGAAACACCACATCTTCATACCAGATGCTGCGAATGGCACCAAATCGGTCCAGCATCTATACAACAAAGTAAATGAGTGTTTGCTCAAGAGAAACCTTGTTAAAAATGACAAACCGATGCCGAGATAGCACCGCGTGTCATACATGCCTATCCTTGCACAGTTTTCGCTGCTTGGTTGTTTGAAACACCATACCTTCCTACCAGATGCTACGAATGGCACCAACTCGGTCCAGCATCGTAACAATATAGTAAATGGATGTTTGATCAAGAGAATGTCAGAAACAAGAAGTGATTGGACTATGAAACATTGGAGTACAAGTATGAAACCCTAGAGTTGTGTACCCCCTAAAGGCTAACCCACTGTAACCTACACAGCAATAACACATATATAATGTTTGACACACCCCCATAGGCAAAGTGGGGGAGAGCAAGGGGTCACAAGACCAGTCAAGAAAGGCAAACAAGCTCAGGGTGGATCACAACGTCACCACACACTCTGAGCACAAGCAAAGGGCCACAGGGCCAGTTCACATGCAAAGGCATATATGCAACACAAACAGCAAGGTGATCTCAACCTAGCAAAGCAAACAGGCAGGTATATATATATAGAGATCACAGTACAGGCAAAGCCTACAGCAAGTGAGGAAAAGTGGGCACCAGCCCCAGCATGGTGCAGAAGCGCTGATGATCACCAGGCTGAAGTGCCTTGGTGAATATATCAGCGGTGTTGGCCTGAGTGGCCACGTAACGCAGACGAAGCTGACCGCGCTGCTGCAGCTCTCGAGCCAGGAAGTAACGGAGAGCGATGTGCTTCGTTCTGTGCTCCAGTCTGTGCTCCTCACACAAGGCAATGGCAGCCTTGTTGTCGACGTACAGCACTGGAGGAGAACTAGGCCGCTCTCCCAAGTCGGTCAGTAGGTAGGTCAGCCAGCTTAGCTCCTGTGCAGCCATGGCTGTGGCGTAGATCTCAGCCTCACAACTGGAGCTGAGAACTGAAGACGAGCGAGTAGAACGCCAAGAAACTGAACCAGAGCCAAGGCTGAAGGTGTAACCCTGTGACGACCGCTGAGTAGCCTGGTCGTCAACCCAAGAAGCGTCAGAGTGCCCAGTAAGAACAACTGAGCTCCCTCCTCCAAGCACGAGCCCCATGCCCGATGTACTGCACAAGTAGCGCAATACCCTCTTTGCAGCATCCTAGTGCACCTTTCGGTGCCTGCCAGGAGCCACATAGCGGGCCAGAAGGCCAAGAGGGTATGCTAGGTCAGGACGAGTGCAAGTCATCAGGTACATGAGGCAACCAACTAGCTCTGGGTAAGGACCACTCGGCTCTACGGACTCATCCGAAGGCAGAGCTTAGAGCGAGTGACCTATAGCCAGAGGAGTGGCCTGTGCTGAGGACCAGGTGAAGCCGAAGCGCTGAAGGACCTGCTGCACAATGTGTGACTGAGTCAGTGTGATGGTGCGGCGTGCTCTGTCCCGGGTGATCTGCAAGCCAAGTTAGCTGCGCTGTTCACCCAGGTCTGTGCACGTGTGTCTCTTCTGCAGCTCCGACTTCACGTGGGCGAGAGCCTCAGTGTCAGCAGTGGCAAAGACCAAGTCGTCGACGTACACGAGGATGTAGAACGGCGGCAGCGAAGTGTCGGTGCGCAGAAACAGCGACGAGTCAGCAGTAGAGGGCGCGAACCCAAGTGCCGCAAGAGTAGTCCTCAGTGTGTCGTGCCACTCACGTGGCGCCTGGCGGAGACCGTAGACCGGCCGCCGGAGGCTCCACTGGGTACCAGGAGGAAACGACCCAGTGAAGCCAGGAGGGCGGCGCAGCCAGATCTCCTCGTGCAGGCTGCCCTGCAAGAAAGCTAGTGAAGCTCGTAGTCACGCTGAGCAGCAACGTGCAGTAGCACCCGAAGAGTGGTCATCTTCGTGGTGGGCGAGAAGGTCTGAAAGAAGTCTACTCCCTCTCGCTGACTGAAGCCTCGAGCAACGTAACGAGCCTTGAAGACAGGCGGAGAACCCGGCGGCCGCTTCACCCTGAAAATCCACATGCCACTGACGATATTCGCCCCAGGAGGGGGAACCTCGTCGACGTAAGTGCCAGTGGACTTCCAGGATGCCATCTCTGCGTCCATGGCTGACTGCCACTGAGAGGAGTACTCACCCGCGATCGCCTCAGCGTAAGAGCGCGGGGTCGGGATGTCTGGAGCATCCGGGTCTCCCTCAGGGGCAATCAGCATGGAAACGAGATGAGGCGCAGCGGCTGCAAGACACTCAAGGTCCTTCTGCCTGTCCTCAAGGACGTCCTCAAGCACCACCAGGCTCAGCACGCTCAGCACCTCGCGCAGGACCAGAGTCAACAGCTACCTCGACAGGCTCGACCGGGTCTACCTGGGAAACACCCGAGGGAGCAGCACCCTGGGAAGGGAGGGGGTCTACCTACGGGACACCTGGGGTGAGGAAGAGCGGCGGGGGGGGGAGCGGGGCAGTGCGGGAGGGGAAGAGACGGTAAAAGGGTACCGACTCGTCAAATGTGACGTCCTTGTCAAACTCATATGCTATAGTCTGTGTAGGCTGTAGTGGGGTAGACAATATGGGGTACAACACTTTTAGGTTTTCCTACTTGTACCCACCTGCTTGCTAGTTCATTCATTCCTTCCTCATTTCTTCACATGGTATAGAGCAGGCTCCCTAGTGGGAACGCTTCTCAGGGCCCACCACTGAAATTTTTTTTCCTGACCGGAGCGCGAGTCGCCCCTGCCCGAGGCGCGCCCCGTTGGCCGCCCTCACGTCGCCTCTCACGGCCCCTCGCGCCACCCTTAGCGGCCCCGTCGCCACCCCTTACGGCCCCGTCGCCGTCCTTTGCGGCCCCGTCGCCGCCCCCTCTAGGCCCCTCGCGGCCCCTTCGCGGCCCCGTCGCCGCCCCTAGCAGCCCCGTCGCCGCCCTTCGAGGCCCCTCGCGGCCCCTTTGCGGCCCCGTCGCCGCCCCTAGCGGCCCCGTCGTCGCCCCTATCGGCCCCGTCGCCGCCTTGTCAACATATATTTTATATGTGTTGTTTAGGTTAGTCTAGGTGTTACGTTTCTACTTACTTGCATGATTAGGGTTTGCTATATCTAGGGTTGTACTTCACATTTTCTATCAATTCATTCTTATCGTAACATGGTATAGAGCTAGGTTTCCCTTAGGCGATTTTTCCCCTAGGCGATTTTTTCCCTTAGGCGAAATTTCTCTCGATAGTCTATGGGCCCACCACCCGCGCGCCTCGTAGCGACCCATAGCCCGAAGCGCCCTGCCCCGTAGAGCCCGAGTAGGTCGCGCCCCCCCGTCGACATCGCGCGTCACCCGTTTCTGCCCTGCGCCCCACCCGTTTTTGCCGTGCGTCACTCGTTTTCTGCCCCGCGCCCCACTCGTTTTACCCCGCGCGTTTCCCCCCAGCCCTCTAGCGCGCAGCAGACGAACGCGCGTAGCTGCGCGCGCAGCCTTAGTCGCACCCGCAGCTTCGCGCTAGTACGTCGCGGCCGCGCGCACGTGCAGCCCACCGTCTTAACCGCCCCCCAGACCTGAAAACCGCCGCCGTTACAGACCTGAAAACCGCCGCCATTACAGACCTGAAAACCGCCGCCGAACTTGGAAAACCGCCGCCCCAGACCTGACAACCGCCGCCCCACCTGGAAACCTGCTGCCCCACCCGTTCCAGGCACCTCACCCGGGATCAGCCGCCCCACCCAGTCCTCTCCACCGCATTGAACCGCACAGAACTGCACATAACTGCACAGAACCGCACAGAACCGCCGCCTTAACAGCTTCCCCACCTGAAAACCACCGCCCCAGACCTGACAACCGCCGCCCCACCTGGAAACCTGCTGCCCCACCCGTTCCAGGCACCTAACCCGGAATCAGCTGCCCCACCCAGTCCTCTCCACCGCATTGAACCTCACAGAACCGCACAGTACTGCACATAACCGCACAGAACTGCACAGAACCGCCGCCTCACCCGTAGCCCGCTGCCTTAACAGCTTCCCCACCTGAAACCTGCCTCCCCACGACCTACCACACCCGCCGTCAGTAGCCCCAGCCGATTACACTGCCGCCAGCTACACCAGCAGCAGCATAGGCTGCCCCCAGCGCACCAGCAGCAACGTAGGCTGCCCCCAGCAGAACCAGCAGAACCAGCAGAACCAGCAGAACCAGCAGAACTAGCAGAACCAGCAGAACCAGCAGAACCAGCAGAACCAGCAGAACCAGCAAAACCAGCAGAACCAGCAGAACCAGCAGAACCAGCAGAACCAGCAGAACCAGCAGAACCAGCAGAACCAGCAGCAGCATAGGCTGCCCCCAGCGCACCAGCAGCAGCTTAGGCTACCGCCAGCGCACCAGCAGCAGCTTAGGCAACTGCCTGCGCACTAGCAGCAGCATTGGCTGCCCCCTGGAGAACCAGTAGCAGCCTAGGCTGCCTCTCAGCAGAACCAGAAGCAGCACAGGCTGCCCCCAGCGCACCAGCAGCAGCTTAGGCTGCCCTCAGCAGAACCAGTAGCAGCATAGGCTCACATGGCATGTACTAGGGTTCTACAGCAGCAGGGCCAGCCGCAGCACTCCCGTCAGTTGGGGCCTGCGGGTCCAAAGTGTGGCGCCCCCAGCAGTGGCTCAGCTAGCAGTGGGCGAGACGTCGGCCCCTGCGGGTACCGGGCCCTGACAGGCCCTGGTGCTGGCACTACCTGCTGGAGTCCTGACCACACTGCGTCCAGCTGCTACCGTCGACTCGACGACCTCCACCGTGAGCGTTTTGGTCCTCACGCTATTACACCGCACTGGCCTTCGCGCCTTCGCCAGCGCACTACTGCACCAGTTGAGTCTCACCTGCCTGGTCTAGGACCCTTTCCGGCTGCACGAGTAGAGACCTGTGTTTCCAGTCTTGGTGCGTGTGTTGTTTCCAGTCCCGGCGCCTCTGAGGGTCTTTGTGTAGAAGCTGCAGCTACCACTAGTCTAGCACTAGCCTTTGTAGCTGGTTCGGGTGCGACCCCACAGACTGCACAGCTTTCCTTCACCCTAGATTCTGGAGCGTCCAGCTGTTTCTTTCGCGACTGTACCGACCTCACACCACTGCGCACTCCAGTCACTGTCGCCTTGGCTGACCCCTCTGTGGGACGTGTAGTTGCTAGCAGCACCACCACTCTTCCGTGTCCGGCGGCTCCCTCAGGTTTTCTTACAGGTTACTACACCCCCTCGTTCTCTAGGAACTTGGTGGGTGTCAGTCACCTTCACGACCTAGGCGTAGTCACTACTTTCCCACTGGACGAGCCTGTTGCCTCCTGCACTGTCGGTGCCACTGGGGCGCCCCTGGCCACATTCCACAGAGAGCCAGGATCTGGTCTGTACTCACTACACACTGGGTCCCACCACACTGAGTCGGGTCAGGTCAGGTCAGGTCAGGTAGCTGCTGTGTCGTGTGACTGTCGGTCCCTCACCCACCCGTCGGTCCTCTGGCACCACCGTCTAGGTCACCCGTCGTTCCCGCGTCTCAGTAGGATGGCACATTACCGTCTGGTCTCAGGTCTCCCAGGGTCGCTTGCACCGCTTCCCCGCTCGCCTGCGCCGCTGTGCACTCCTTGCGTCGAGGGTCGGCAGCGCGCTGCCTCTCACTCCTCCTCGTTCCCCCCCACCACGGCTCCCTTCGAGACCCTGCACTTGGACGTCTGGGGCCCCTCTCCGGTCCTTGGCCCACGTCAGGAGCGCTACTTCCTGATTGTGGTGGACGACTACTCCCGCTACACCACGGTTTTCCCCTTGCGACGGAAGGCCGACGTGCCTACCGTCCTCGAGCCGTGGCTACTAGCGTGGGGTGGCGTCCAGGGCCTGTGTGGGCTTCGCCTACACTCGAACCGTGGTGGTGAGTTTTCTTCCACTCGCCTGGAGACGTTCTGTCAGGGTCGGGGGATCATCCAGTCTTACACGCTACCAGCATCACCGCAGCAGAACGGGGTAGCCGAGCGACGCATCGGCCTGGTCATGGAGGTTGCCCGGACCTCCATGTGCCATGCCGGTGCCCCCCAGTTCTTGTGGCCCCAGGCAGTCCGCTACGCCGCACACCAGCTGAACCTGTGGCCCAGTGACGCACGGCCAAGGGTGACGCCGGTCTCCCTTTGGACAGGTTCTCCGGGCGTAGCAGCTGACTTCCGCGTCTGGGGTTGTCTGGCTCACGTTCGCGCCCCTGGCGCGAACAAGTTGTCTCCGCGCACTCGTGCCTGCGTCTTTCTTGGCTTCCCTTTGGACGCCTCCGGCTGGGTGTTCTACGACCCGGTCACCTACCAGTTCTTCGCTTCGCAGGACGTCACGTTCGACGAGTCTGTCTGTTACTACAGGAGTCGCCCCCACCGAGGTACTCAGGCCTTTTCCCCCCCGCTGTTCCTCACCCTTGAGCCCCCACCAGTCGCCCCGGTAGCCCCCCCCCCTTCGCGTCCTGCCCCGTCAGGTGTGTCGCACGTCACTCCGCAGTCTTCCCCCCCGCAGCGTCCAGTCCCTGTCGTGTCTGGGGGTGCAGGAGGTGCAGTTGCGGAGGGTGAGGGTACTGGGGCTGCAGGAGCTGGTGGTGTCGGCTCTGGGGGTGCAGGGGTTGTGGGCGTGGAGGTCACTCCTGTGGAGGACACGGCAGCCTCGACTCGGCGGCCTCGCCCTGCCTCACCCCCTGGCTTCCCGTCCGTCCCGCAGTTTCCTCCTCCTTCTTCTCTGCGGTCGGTTGTTGCGGAGCCTGGGGGTGTTCCTGCGGGAGGTACTGGAGGCCCCGGGGGTGTCGGTGGTGGAGGTGCTGGTTCTGGGGGTGCTGGAGCTGGAGGCACTGGCACTGTGGCGCCTACACCGCGCACTGTACGTTTCCTGACCCGTGAGCAGCGTCTCCTCCGGTTGGAGAGGGAGGAGCGTGAGCGATTTGAGAGGGCACAGCAGCAGCAGCAGCAGCAGCAGCAGCAGCAGCAGCAGGAGAGAGTAGAGGAGGAGTCACAGCAGCAGCACGAGAGGGTAGCGCAGGAGTCCCGGTCGCAGCAGCGGGTGCAGCTGCAGCCGCAGCAGGAGAGGGTAGAGGAGGAGTCATGGCCGCACCAGGAGAGGGTAGAGCAGGAGTCCCGCCCGCAGCAGCAGGTGCAGTTACAGACACAGCAGGAGAGAGTAGAGGAGCAGTCACGGCCGCACCAGGAGAGGGTAGAGCAGGAGTCCCACCCGCAGCAGCAGGTGCAGTTCCAGACGCAGCAGGAGAGAGTAGAGGAGGAGTCACGGCAGCAGCAGGAGAGGGTAGCGCAGGAGTCCCGGTCGCAGCAGCGGGTACAGCTTCAGCCGCAGCAGGAGAGGGCAGAGGCGGAGCCACAGGAGCAGCAGCAGGGGCCGGTACCGTCGCAGCAGACGCCAGAGGAGGCGGAGCAGCAGCGACTGCGACTACGCGACCTCCCCGACCCAGCACCTGCACGCTTTGTTCGTGGTCCCCTGTCGTCCCCTCCTGTTCCACCAGTTGAGTCCCTTTCCTCCTCCCAGTGGACTCGTCGTCCTCCCCTCAGTCGTGCTGTGTCTCCACAGCCCCGTCGGTCCCGTTACCGTGCAGACGGTCCGTTTCACCTTGTTCTCCGCTCTCGTGTTCCACCTCCTCCTGTCCTTCCACAGCCCCCTGAGTCGTCCCTCACTGTGCTTCACGACCCGTTGTCCGACTACCTCCGTGCCTCCCGTCCTGTCGTCTCCCGTGTTTTGTCCGCGTTGGTCACTCACCCGACTGCACCTCTGTCGTCTGTCTCAGCACTTGTTACCACTGTCTCTGGCTTTGCCTCTTCCCACCGCCTTGACTACGCCGCTCACTTGGTGAGTGGCCCTGCACGTTCTCCGTCCTCTGGGGGTGCTCCTGTCTTTCCCCTGGAGGTCGTAGAGGACAGGCAGTTCGAGCTTGGTTTTCTAGCGGCCCCGTCGCCGCTCCTACCGGCCCCGTCGCCGCCCTTCGAGGCCCCTCGCGGCCCCTTCGCGACCCCGTCGCCGCCCCTAGCAGCCCCGTCGCCGCCCTTCGAGGCCCCTCGCGGCCCCTTTGCGGCCCCGTCGCCGCCCCTAGCGGCCCCGTCGCCGCCCCTATCGGCCCCGTCGCCGCTCCTAGCGGCCTCGTCGCCGCCCCTAGCGGCCCCGTCGCCGCCCTTCACGGCCCCTTCAGCTGCCAAGCAGCCGAACCACCGAGCCGCCGAGCCACCCAGCCGCCGAGCCGCCCAGCAGCCGCGCCGCCCAGCAGCCGAGCCGCCCAGCAGCCGAGCCGCCCAGCAGCCGCGCCGCCCAGCAGCCGAGCCGCCCAGCAGCCGAGCCGCCCAGCAGCCGAGCCGCCCAGCAGCCGAGCCGCCCAGCTGGCGAGCCGCCGAGCCGCCGTCGAGCCGCTACTGTTCCTACCGGCGCGCACCGGCCCTTCCCACCCGGACTGGTGAGAGCACTCCCTGCTAGACCTTTGCTGTCATGGCTACCCCCAGTGTCCTTACCTTTGATGCTGAGGGTCGTGCTGTTGACTTTGAGGTCTGGGTCGATGACCTCCAGCTCTTCCTACAGTGCGATAGGGCAGACGGACTCTCCCTGTTTGATCTCACCTCTGGTGCCTCTCCTGCCCCGCCTGCTACTGCTGACAGCACTGTTCGCTCACAGTGGGCCACACGCGATGCTGCTGCCCGTCTTGCTGTGCGTCGCCACTTACCGACCGCTGAGCGTGCGCACTTTAGTCAGTACAAGAGTGCTAAGACCTTGTACGACGCTGTAGTTGCACGCTACTCTTTGTTAGAGGTCCACCGCTGATCCCCGATTGATCGTAGGGAAGGGTTACAGGCACGTTGGCCTGGGGGGTTATGGGCGCACTCACCCGCTACACAAACAAGCCCTTTTATCCCAATGGTCTAGTGGTTGGGATTCTGACACTCTTCCCCTGCCACTGCTGCTCTTAGCCGCCTCATGCTGCCGTACCTGTTCCCTGACCTTGCTGCCTTTCCCACAGACGCTGACCTCATTACGCACCTTCGCACTAGTGACACTCGCTACCGCGCTGCGCTTCCTGCTGAGTTCTGTGCCAAGAACCCTCCCCCCATGTACATCACCCTCTACTACATAGTCACCCGACTCCCTGACTCCCTTCGCTTAGTCAGGGACCACTTCCTCTCAGTTTGCCCCACCACACTCACCGTTGACCTCCTCGAGGAGCGCCTCCTGGCAGCAGAGAAGAGCATAGTCGCTGTAGGAGCCTCTCGTGGTGACCCTCGTACCCCCGTCTTTGAGGGGTGTTCCCCCTCCCCCCTCTTGCCCTCTGTTGCTTCTGCTGCTGCGGCCGACCTCGTTGGCTTCGAGTCGGTCGGCTCTGCGTCTGACCCTAGAGGGAGACGCCGCACAGGCAAGGGCAAGGGGGGCAAGGGCGCTGGAGGGGCTGGCGGGGGCGGTGGCGGTGGGAGCGGAGGCGGCGGAGGTGGCGGAGGCGGCGGCGGCGGCGGCGGCGGTGGATCTGGTCGCGGCTCTGCAAAGAGGAGTGGCTCCGGTGGTGGTCCGCGCCAGCTGCAGCAGCGCACTCGTGAGACCCCGTCCCCCCAGCAGCTTCGTGAGTGGTACGCTGCGCGTCAGCGAGGTGGGGGTACTGGTCCCTGTACCTACGTCCTCCGTACCGGCGACCGCGCTGGTGAGCAGTGCGGGGACTCGCACTCCACCCAGCGCTGCTTCGGCCGCCTGACGGACGCTTGGCGTCACCAGTTCCCTGACGCCATTGAAATCCCTCGCTGGGGAGAGCTGTCTAGGGCGGGGGTTGCTATCTTTGATCTTGACTATGATGCTATTCTTGCTGCCATGTATGCTGTGTCTGCTAGTGATGAGGGTGACTGTTACCTGTGTGTTCCGCCTTCTGTCGTGCACAGGGCATCCGCCAGACCTTCACGCTTCTGGCCTCTCCACAGCAAAATGGGATTGCTGAGCGCCGCATTGGCATGGTCATGGACGTCGCTCGTACGTCCATGATCCATGCGGCTGCTCCCCATTTTCTATGGCCGTTTGCGGTTCAGTACGCAGCGCATCAGCTCAACCTTCAGCCCCGGGTCTCCTTGCCAGAGACCTCCCCCACCTTGCGGTGGACCGGGAAGGTTGGCGATGCGTCTGCGTTTCGGGTCTGGGGATCTCGGGCGTTTGTCCGCGACTTGTCTGCGGACAAGCTGTCCCCCCGTGCTGTTCCCTGCGTCTTCCTTGGCTTCCCCCCTGACGCGCCTGGTTGGCAGTTTTACCACCCCACCTCGCGCCGTGTTCTGTCCTCCCAGGACGTCACCTTTGACGAGTCGGTGCCTTACTACCGTCTCTTCCCCTACCGCACTGCGCCCCTCCCCCCGCCGCCGCTCTTCCTTGCGCCAGGTCCCCCCCCGGTAGACCCTCTCCCCCCTCAGGGTCCTGCCCCGTCAGGTGTGTCCCAGGTAGACGCAGTCGAGCCTGTCGAGGTAGCTGTTGACTCTGGTGCTGCTAGGGGTGCTGAGCCTGCGGGTGCCGGGTCTGGGGGTGCTGAGCCTGGGGGTGCTGAGCCTGGGGGTGCGGAGCCTGGGGGTGCTGAGTCTGGGGGTGCTGAGCCTGGGGGTGTGGAGCCTGGGGGTGCTGAGCCTGGGGGTACGGAGCCTGGGGGTGCGGAGCCTGGGGGTGCTGGGTCTGCTCGTGTGGCCTCTGGCGGTGCTTCGTCGAGGCGGGAGCTACTCTCTCCGCAGGAGCTGCGCGAGTGGTTTGCCCGGCGCTAGAGCCGTGCTGCTGGAGCTGGAGGTACTACTGGGGCTGCTGGAGTTGGTCCTGCTGGAGGTACTGCTGGAGCTGCTGGCGGTACTGGAGCTGACGGTCCTGCTGGAGCTGGAGCTGCTGGGGGTGTTGGCGCTGGAGGTGCTGCTGGCGCTGGTGCTTCTGAGGGTGCTGGAGTTGGCGCTGTTGGAGCTGGAGGTGCTGCTGGCGCTGGTGCTGCCGCTGGGGGTACTGGTGCTGTCCCTGCTGGTTCTGGAGGTGCTGCGCGGCCGCGGCCGTACTTCGTTCCGCTCCTTGAGCAGGTTCTTGGTCTCCCGCCCTCTACTGGTCCTGCTCCTCCCTTAGAGTGTCCACAGTCTGTCCAGTCGCGGTCACAGTTACAGCCCGCCTCCCCCCTACCTGCTCCTTCTCCCTACACTGGTCCTACTGGAGGTCTTGCTGAGCGTCGTGAGCCTGCGTCTCGTCCTGCGTCGCCTGTTCGTGCTGCTCGCACTAGTAGTCGTGCTCCGCGTCCACGTCCTCCTGCGGTCCCAGGCACACACCAGATGGCACTGCGTCCTTCCACTTCTCCTCTGCGTGTCCCGTTGCCGTCTCCTCGAGAGTCCTCTCTTCCTGTTCTTGCTGACCCGGAGTCTGACTCTCTTCGTGCTGCCAGTCCTACTGTCCCGCGTCTCCTGGCTACTGTTGTCACTGACCCTTCCTTTGAGTCCACTGCTGCGTCTGCCTTAGTTGCTGAGCTTGTCGACTTTGCTGCTCGCTGTCGTCTAGACTACGCCACTAGTCTCGTTGCTGAGTCTGAGTCTGTCTGTCCTCCGTCCGTCGGGGGTGGGTGTGCTCTTAGCACGGACGTCCTTGAGGACTGGCAGGAGGAGTTCCAGTGTTTTGCTGCTGCTTTGCCTCATCTCGTGACCACGCTGATTGCCCCTGAGGGAGACCCGGATGCACCAGACATCCCGACTCCTCGATCGTACGCTGAGGCGATCGAGGGTCCCTACTCCTCTCAGTGGCAGTCAGCCATGGACGCAGAGATGGCTTCCTGGAAGTCCACAGGCACCTACGTCGACGAGGTTCCCCCACCTGGGGCGAACATCGTCAGTGGCATGTGGATTTTCAGGGTGAAGCGGCCGCCGGGTTCTCCGCCTGTCTTCAAGGCGCGTTACGTGGCTCGAGGCTTCAGTCAGCGGCAGGGAGTTGACTACTTTCAGACCTTCTCTCCCACCCCGAAGATGACCACTCTTCGGGTGCTGCTGCACATAGCCGCTCAGCGCGACTACGAGCTTCACTCTCTTGACTTCAGCACAGCTTTCCTGCAGGGCAGCCTGCACGAGGAGATC
This sequence comes from Closterium sp. Naga37s-1, assembly GCA_947471745.1. Lineage (NCBI taxonomy): Eukaryota > Viridiplantae > Streptophyta > Zygnematophyceae > Desmidiales > Closteriaceae > Closterium > Closterium sp. Naga37s-1. The sequence continues at coordinate 115,505 of CANJKZ010000484.1, read as the reverse complement.
TGGCTGCGCCGCCCACCTGGCTTCACTGGGTCGTTTCCTCCTGGTACCCAGTGGAGCCTCCGGCGGCCAGTCTACGGTCTCCGCCAGGCGCCCCGTGAGTGGCACGACACACTGAGGACTACACTTGCGGCTCTTGGGTTTGCTCCTTCTACTGCCGACCCGTCGCTGTTTCTGCGCACCGACACCTCTTTGCCGCCGTTCTACATCCTCGTGTACGTCGACGACTTGGTCTTTGCCACTGCTGACACTGCTGGACTCGCCCACGTGAAGTCCGAGCTGCAGAAGAGACACACGTGCACAGACCTGGGTGAACTGCGCAGCTACTTTGGCTTGCAGATCACCCGGGACAGAGCACAGCGCACCATTACCTTGACTCAGTCACACATGGTGCAGCAGGTCCTTCAGCGCTTCGACTTCACGTACTCCTCGCCTCAAGCCACTCCTCTGTCTACTCGCCACTCGCTCTCAGCTCTGCCTTCGGATGAGTCCGTAGAGCCGAGTGGCCCGTACCCAGAGCTTGTTGGCTGCCTCATGTACCTGATGACCTGCACACGACCTGACCTTGCATACCCTCTTAGCATCTTGGCACGCTATGTTGCTCCTGGGAGACACCGACCAGAGCACATGGCTGCAGCGAAGAGGGTGTTGCGCTACTTGTGCAGTACGTCGGGCATGGGGCTAGTGCTTGGAGGGCGACGTCGATTGGTCCTCACAGGTCACGCAGACGCTTCTTGGGCTGACGACCAGGCTACGCAGCGGTCGTCACAGGGTTACACCTTCAGCCTTGGCTCCGGCTCTGTTTCGTGGCGGTCTACCCGCTCGTCTTCTGTTCTCGGCTCCAGCTGTGAGGCTGAGATCTACGCAGGGGCCATGGCTGCACAGGAGCTACGCTGGCTCACCTACCTGCTGATTGACCTAGGAGAGCCGCCTCGTTCTCCTCCAGTTCTGTACGTAGACAACAAGGCCATGCTGGCCTTGTGTCAGGAGCACAGACTGGAGCACAGAACGAAGCACATTGCTCTTCGCTACTTCCTTGCTCGTGAGCTGCAGCAGCGTGGTCAGCTGCGCCTTGCTTACGTGGCCTCTGAGGCCAACACTGCTGATATCTTTACCAAGGCACTTCCGCCTTGTGATCATCAGCGCTTCTGTACGATGCTAGGTTTTGTGCCTACTTGGCCTCACTTGCTCACTTCTTGACCTTGCTTGTACTGTGATCTTTCTATACCTGCACTTGCTTGTTTACCTTTATATATATGATCTTGCATGTGAACTGGCCTTCTGGCCTTGAACTTGTGCTCGGACTGTGTGGTGACGTTGTGATCCACCCTGAGCTTGCTTTGCTTTGCTTGACTGGTCTTGTGACCTCTTGTTCTCCCCCACTTTGCCTATGGGGGTGTGTCAAACTCATATGCTATAGTCTGTGTAGGCTGTAGTGGGGTAGACAATATGGGGTACAACACTTTTAGGTTTTCCTTCTTGTACCCACCTGCTTGCTAGTTCATTCATTCCTTCCTCATTTCTTCACAGTCCTGAGAGGCGAAGACACGGCGCGAGGTGGGGTGGTAAAACTGCCAGCCAGGCGCGTCAGGGACAAAGCCAAGGAAGACACAGGGAACGGCACGGGAGGAGAGCTTGTCCGCGGACGTATCGCGGACAAAGGCTCGACATCCCCAGACTCGGAACACCGACGCATCGCCAACCTCCCCCGTCCAACGCAGGGTAGGCGAGGTCTCCGGAACAGAGACACGGGGCCAGAGGTTGAGCTGATGCGCGGCGTACTGCACTGCAAACGGCCACAGGAAATGGGGGGCAGCCGCATGGATCATGGAGGTACGAGCGATCTCCATGACAAGACCAATGCGGCGCTCAGCAACCCCATTCTGCTGCGGAGAGGCTGGGAGAGTGAACGTCTGGCGGATGCCGTGCTCCGCACAGTAGGCTGCCAAGAGGTCAGAGGAAAACTCGCCACCTCTGTCAGAGTGCAGACGTAGGACAGGAAAGTCCGACTGGAACCGCTCGCGGAGCTGGAGACGAGCAGCGCGGATCCAGGGGATCAAGACATTAGGGACCTTACCCTTGGTACGCAAGGGGAAGACCGTGGTGTAGCGCGTGTAGTCGTCGACGACCAGCAGAAAGTACCGCTCGTGGCCCTGTCCCCGGACGCGGGCGGGGCCCCACACGTCCAGGTGGAGAGTCTGCAGGGGAGCCTCTGTGGGAGGGAACGAGGAAGAGTGAGGAGCGGCGCGCTGCCGCCCCTCGACACAGGGAAGATAAGGAGGAGCAGGCGAGGGTGGCAGGGGAGGGAGAACCCTGGGAAGACCAGAGACAAGGTACCTGGAGTGCATGCCGCGAAGGCGCTGCACTGACGGGTGACCAAGGCGGTGGTGCCAGAGGACAGTCCTGTGTGACAGGGAGCGACACGAGCAGGGGGGCGACAGCTAACCTGACGCAGACGCAGATGCAGACGCAGCTACCTGAGGGGACTCAGTGGTCAGTGTGTACAAGTCCGACCCCGGCTGCCGAGTGAAGGTAGCCAGGTGACGACCCATTCGGGCGCACGTGCAGTGCGTCACACGCTCGTAGGCCGGGGTGAACTGGTGAACACCCGCGTCCTGGAGCGCGGAACCCGCCACCAAGTTCGTAGAGAACGAGGGGAGGTAGAGGCCCGACAGCGTGCCAGACGGGACAGCAGGACAAGGGAGGGCAGTGGTGGAGGTCGCAAGGACCGGACCCCCTGAGGGGTCGGCCAGGGAGACAGCAACCGGTCTAGGGAGCTGCTCTAGGGCAGTGCGGTCGCGGAAGAAACAGCGGGAAGCACCTGAGTCCAGTGTGAAGGTGTGCAGTGCCTCAGTAGGTGTGGTACCAGCAGACGTAGATGCACTAGCACCTAGGGCAGCAGCCTCACCAGGACCTAGAGCAGCAGACGCGCTAGCACCTAGAGCTGCAGCCTCACAGGTCCCAATACTCGGGTCGGGCGGTACACTCAGGTAACAGTCACCCTCAGCACTAATAGTCAATGCATACATAGCAGCAAGGATAGCATCATAATCAAGAGCAAAGATATCAATCCCCTTCCTAAGTAGATCAGCCCAGCGGGGCAGCTCAGAGGCGTCAGGGAACTGCTCGCGCCAGGCGTCGTCGAGGCGAAAGAAACAGCGCTGCGCCGTGTGAAACTTCCCACAAGTCTGGCCAGTGCGGTCACCTGTGCGGATGACGTACGGGCAGGTACCTCCACCCCCAGACCCCCCACGCTGAGAGTACCACTCACGGAGCTGCTGGGGTGAGGGAGTCTCGCCGGGACGCTGGTGCTGCTGCCTCTGGCCACCGCCGAACCCCCCACGCGGCACCGCTCCACCGCGCCCGCCACCCGCTCCACCGCCGCCACCACTGCCACCACCGCCCCCACCACCCCCACCATCGCCGCCGCCGCCACCACCCCCTGTGCCGCCACTGACCCCCCCACCACCCGCGCCACTCCCACTTCCGCCACCACCCCCGCCCCCCCCACCCCCTCCACCGCCGCCGCCCCCGCCTCCACCTCCACCACCCCTGCCCCCCTTGCCCCTGCCGCCCTTGCGCCTCCCACTAGGAGCAGACGCGGCCCCGACCCCCTCATCTCCGAGGTAGTCGACAGCAGCAGCAGATGCAATGGAGGGGAGGAGGGGGGAGGGGGAGCACCCCTCAAAGAAGGGGGTGCGGGGGTCACCACGAGAGGCACCTACAGCTACAATTCTCTTCTCAGCTGCTAGGAGTTCCTTCTCGAGGAGGTCGACAGTGAGGTCAGTGGGGGAGAGGGCGAGAAACTGGTCCTTGACAGTGCGAAGGGAGTCAGGGAGGCGGGTGACAAGGTGGTACAGTGTGAGGTACATCGGGGGGGGGGGTCTTGGCGAGGAAATCGGGGGGGAGCGCGGCACGGTAGCGGAGGTCACTGGTACGGAGGTGGGTGATGAGGTCAGCTACAGTGGCAAAGGCGGACAGGTCGGGGAAGAGGTAGGGCAGTGAGAGACGGCCTATAGCAGCAGTGGCAGGGGAGGAGTAGCGCGCGACTACTGCGTCGTACAGCTCCTTAGCGGTCTTATGCTGGCCGAAGTGCTCGCGCTCATCTAACGGCAGGTGGCTGCGAACGGCTAGGCGGGCGTGAGCATCACGGGTCTGCCACTGGGAGCGAGCAGTACTGTCAGCAGTAGTGGGAGGTGCGGGAGCAGCGCCGGACGTGTGGTCATAGAGGGAAACATCGTCCTTGGCAGTGATCTGGAGGTACAGGTGAAGGTCATCAAGCCAGACATCGAACTTAATCGGGCGGCCCTCGGCGTCAAAGGTGAGAACAGTGGGACTGGCCATAGTGGCAGTAGCAGGAGTAGCAGTAGCAGTAGCAGTAGTAGCAGTAGCAGTAGGAGCAGGAAGAGCAGTTGCTGCAGGTAGGGCGGCGCGGCTCGGTCAGGGCGGCGCGACTCGGGCGGCGCGACTCGGGCGGCGCGGCTCGGGTGGGTATGGCGGCGCGACGGCGGGCCTAAGCTCGGTGCGCGGTGGTGCCTAGGGTGCGGCTGCGCGCGGGCCGCTGCTGCGTTCTAGCGGCGGCTAAGCGCGGGCTGCAGCAGCCGACGCGCGATCGCCGCGGCGCGCTGGCTGCGACCTGCGGGCGGGCGGCTGTGGGTCGCGCGTCGGCCTAGGGGCGAGCGGGGCCTACGGGCGACGGCCTGCTGGGGCTCGCGAGAAAAAAAAAATCGGGCCGCCCTAGGCGGCGGATTTCCTACGCGCGCGCTAGAACGGCGGGGCCGCGCTCGGGCTGCTAGCGGGCTGCACACGGGCAGCGTGAGAGGAGAGCGCACGAGGGCGCACTAGGGGAGAGGCGCACGAGGGCGCTAAAAAAAAGGGGCGCACGAGGGCACCTCTAGCGGAACGGTGGGCCCTTAGGTCTAGAACCTAAGCTCTTAATACCATGTCAGAAACAAGAAGTGATCGGACTATGAAACATTGGAGTACAAGTATGAAACCCTAGAGTTGTGTACCCCCTAAAGGCTAACCTACTGTAGCCTACACAGCAATAACACATATATAATGTTTGACAGAGAAACCTTGTTAAAAATGACAGACCGATGTCGAGACGGCACCATGTATCGCAGAGGCCTATTATTCCATAGTTTTGGCTACTCAGTTGTTTGGAACACCATAACTTCCTACCAGTTGTTGCGAATGGCACCAAATTGATCCAGTATCCTTATGTTATAGTAAGTGAATGTTTCATCAAGAAAAACATTGTTAAAAATGTCAAACGGATGTTGAGACGGCACCACGTGTCGCACATGCCTATTATTGCATGGTTTTACACGCCCAATTGTTTGAATACTGTCAGGATTAGGAACGAAGAATGACTAGAGTCACAGCAGTACAAGGTTTGTATGTGCAAAACCTAATTGGGCTGTACCCCTTAAGGAGTGCCCTACTACAGCCTAGAGCATAGTTCTGACAAATACCATATCTTTGTACCAGATGCTACGAGTGGTACCAAATGTGTCCAGCATTCATGAAATAATAGTTAATGAACGAATGATCAAGGGTGTTACAATCCCAAGTGGGACTTAGTGAAGGATCGCTCAGGGTTGATCGCAGAGTGGTGTTGCAGCGGAAGTAGTGAACTCAGGTCAGAGTTAATGTAAACGACTGAGATGATGATGGCATGCATACATCGGGTTCATATAAGAATACAGAGGAATACGAAAGACCTAGACTAGCCATGTACTCTAAGAAGTACATTCCCTTATTGCATCGAAATTCAAACCGTGCGGTGCGGGAACCCGTTTCAAACCTGTTCCCGCTCTTTTCACTTCAAATGTTTCTGCCTGCATCGGTCTTGGTCAGACGGTTGCTGCGTCGCTTCGACTCTTCTGACTCCTCGACTTTGTGCTCGGTAGAGTCGGCTCCTGCAGCATACAGGAATGCCTTCTCATTTGGTTTCATATCGTAACAAAGAGAAAAATTGTTTAGATATAACGGAGCCTGTCTCGTTGTGCCTGCGAATGTATGAGGGCGTTAACAACATACCAAATATACCCCAATATTAATTTGAATGGAAACGAAGCTGTACAATACCAGTACAGGAAGTGTTTGTGCAAACCTAGAGGTGGGTATTTCTACCGTTTTATGCTCGACCTTTTGTACGGATAAAAATATATCAAACGTGATCTTCGAAATCAGTTGTCAATTGTTTGAATTCTCTCATAATGTATTTTTAACTGAAACAATTGGGCAATATATTCATAAAATTCACGACGTGTGGGCTTGTTGGTGCTCGTGGTCAGATATTGCCTGTGTTTGTTATCATTCGTGACAATCTGTTTGTTTCCTTTTTTACTTTCAAAATTGGGCCTTGAAACAAACGGGAATAGTTAGTGGTTCGCTCTTCGGCATGAATTTTGTGTACTATGTCAGAGGTCCACTGGTAATCCCCGATTGATCCTAGGGAAGGGTTACAGGCTCCTTGTCCTGGGGGGTTATGGGCGCACTGACCCGCTACTTAACAAGCCCTTTTATCCCAATGGTCTAGTGGTTGGGATTCTGACATGGTATCAGAGCGAAGGTCTCGGGTTCGAATCCCACTGTGTGCACTTCGGGCATCCCAGTGCGGGGGGGTGTCAGAGGTCCACTGGTGATCCCCGATTGATCCTAGGGAAGGGTTACAGGCTCCTTGTCCTGGGGGGTTATGGGCGCACTGACCCGCTACTTAACAACCCCCTTTATCCCAATGGTCTAGTGGTTGGGATTCTGACATACTATTGGTTCGATAATCTGCCACGCTGTTGCAGCTTCCGCGCTGTATCTGTCGCGCCCTGGCAACAGTGCGATGCTATTCGAGAAACTGCCGCGCTGGCAGCAGCGCGGTTCGCCGGTGTGATTGTCGAACATCGCATTCCTGCATCCCTCCAGCAGAGGTTTGACTAGGTTCATTCGACCTCCAGCTGTGCTGGCAGTTCGAATGAGCCTTTCAGGTCTGCCAACGCACAAGGGGGATCTGATTTTAACGAATCAGGTTCCTTTGTGCCATCTGCTCCAGCGCAACTCCTGCCACGTGAGGTTATCAGGGCCTTGCTGGATGCCCCCAGCTGATTCCAACGCATTCCTTGCGGTGCGCGAACTGGTGGTGGTATGTGTGGTTTAGACAAAAAGTTTCTCTATCTACTGCCCGTTTCAAAATCGGGTTGACCTATTATTTAACAATAAGTTGTGCGTCAGATAAATCGCCGACAGTGAATTTTTTTTCTTCGCCGACAAATGTTTTTTCCTTCCCTGTCATGCCAACTCGACCTCACCCTCCCTTCTCCCACTTTCCTAGAGAGTCACACCCCCAGCTATCTTCTCTGTTCCCTCCCTTCCACCTTCCACCCTCGCTCGCCTATTTCTCACACCCCGTCCTTCATCAGTCAAATGTTTCTGCTCTACGGATATGTCTGCTCTCGGCTTACTGCTAACACCCGACTTCGCCTTCCCCGATGCTCAAATTTCTTGACGCCAGGTGCAACTTTCCCTTTTTACTGTTAGCCCTTCTTTTTAGTTTTAACGCATTCGACTGATATGCATGTCAGAATGTTATTATCTAGCCTGTAGTGGGGTGCTCTATAGCGAGTACAACCCTGTTAGGGTTTGCTATATGTATCCCAACTACTGCTAGTGAAAACTCCTCCTTTCTTCATTCCTCGTTCTTTCACATGCTATCAGAGCAGGTCGACCCTCCTGGGTCGTTCCTGTGTATGGGCCCACCACCTCACTGCTTCCGCTGCCACTGCTACTCTGTGTGTTGCACGCCCCGTGGCGTGCGACGGATTTTTCTTCCCGCCGCGCGCTCGGAGCGTGCGGCGGTTTTCTGCCCGCCGTGCGCCCCGAGGCGCGCGGCGGTTTTCTGCCCGCCGTGCGCCCCGGGGCGTGCGGCGGTTCTCTGCCCGCCGTGCGCCCCGAGGCGCGCGGCGGCTTTCTGCCCCGTCGGTCCGCGCGTCGCCCCCGGGGGGCGCTTCGACGGGCGACGGGGACCAGCCCGTCGTCCCCGGTCGCCCGTGTCGGCCAGGGCGGGCTGCGCTAGCCCCGAGCGCGGCCCGTACGGGCTGCGCCCGGCCCGCGCGCGGCCCGTACGGGCTGCGCCAGGCCCGCGCACGGCCCGTACGGGCTGCGCCAGGCCCGCGCGCGGCCCGTACGGGCTGCGCCAGGCCCGCGCGCGGCTCGGGCCGCCTGCGCGCGGTTCGTCTGGCTGTGCCAGGCCCGTGGGCGGCCCGTTCTTCTCTGCCCCTGAGCTGCCCGCTGTCCCCCGTGCTTCTGACGGCGCCCCACCCCTGCTACTGCCCGTTCTCCTGAATTAGGGTTTGGGGGTGGGGGGTATGGGGGTGTAGTTTCTGTGCGCCGTCCCCTGCTCCTCCTCCTCCTCCGTCTCCCAGTGCTGCAGCTGCCGCTGAGGGGGGTGGATGTGTTGTGTTGGAGCCGTCGGAGTGGTACGAGGGGGTGACATGGGAGTGGAGTTAGGGGTGAAGCAGTTAGGGTGTGTGTCAAGGGTGTGGGTCAGTTGGAGGAGGTTGTGTGGAGGTAGCTGTCGTGTCGCCTGCAGCGCCTGTAGTCCGTCGCCCTTGTTTCGGTAGCCAGTGAGCCTGTTGCACCAGTCGCCAGTGGGTCCGTTGCTCCTGCCACTCGTCTTAGCCGCGGAGCCAGTCACTCCAGTAGTCCGTCGCCCTTGCTTCGGTAGCCACTGAGTCAGCCGCTCCTGTGCCCGTGCCTCTGCAGCTTCAGTCGTTGCCTCTCATCTTCTCTCCTTCCACAGTTCCTCCTCCTCCTCACTTGCCCGCTGTGATTACCTCTAGCTTTGCTTATTATTGTGAACTCCTGCTCATTGTGCTGATTACACCCCGCTTTGGCTATGGGGGTGTGTCAGAATGTTATTATCTAGCCTGTAGTGGGGTGCTCTATAGCGAGTACAACCCTGTTAGGGTTTGCTATATGTATCCCAGCTACTGCTAGTGAAAACTCATCCTTTCTTCATTCCTCGTTCTTTCACAATGCATAGTTAGGTCTTTGTTCGCGCCGACCAGACGATGTCAGCTCTTAGTCGTATCATTTGAATGCGTCCCTTTTGCCTTTTCTTTTTCACTTTTTTTTTTCTTTTTTATTCTTGTCGTAACAGGTTTGCGAACCTGACGGAGCGTCCTGCATCGGAGATGGACATGCGGACAGGTGCGTTCATCTCCTAGCTACCTCGTTTGCGTCTCTGGTATGAACTGAAGTCATCACCGCTGTGAGCTCAGCGTGACTTGTTTTGTTGCCTTGCTGTCTTGCAGGCCAGTTATGATAATGTTCAGCGACTGACAACGCTGTCAAAGTCTTCACAAACTGCACGTAAGCCAATTATTGATTTTGTTATTGTTCTCTCACTCACTAGTATCGTTCCTGCTGTGCAGCGCTTTTCAAGTTGATTTGTTCATTCCTGGTAGCTCTCTTGGATTTTATGAGGACTAATCTTATGATCCTATGTAGTGCATGTTCTATGTGCATGCTTTTCGTGTTTGTAATCGTAACATTTTCGTACAAGCTGTGCATCAAGGTGATTGAGAAACTTAGAACGAGAATGGAAGAAGAGAGGTTGCACTAACAGCAGTTGGCATACATATAGGAAACCCTAATTGGGTTGTACTCGCTATAGAGTACCCCACTGCAGGCTAGACAATTATAACATTCTGACACACCCCCATAGCCAAAGTGGGGTGTAATCAGCACAGTGAGCAAGCAGGCATAGAGCAGGAGTTCACAATAGCGAGCAAAGCTAGATTTAATCACAGCAGGCAAGTGAGGAGGAGGAGGAACTGTGGAGGGAGAGAAGATGGGAGGCAACGACTGAAGCTGCAGAGGCACGGGCACAGGAGCGGCTGACTCAGTGGCTACCGAAGCAAGGGCGACGGACTACTGGAGTAACTGGCTCCGCGGCTATAGACGAGCGGCAGGAGCAACGGACCCACTGGCGACTGGTGCAACAGGCTCACTGGCTACCGGAGCAAGGGCGACGGACTACAGGCGCTGCAGGCGACACGACAGCTACCTTCATACAACCTCCTCCAACTGCCCCACACCCTCGACACACACCCCCTGCTCAGACCCTAGCTCCACTCCCACAGCACCCCCCTTTCACACACCCCCTGCTGCACCCTAGGTTCACTCACACCCCACCCCCTAGCACCACTCCGTCGACTCCCACACACCCACCCCCCTCAGCGGCAGCTGCAGCAGTGGGAGACAGAGGAGGAGGAGGAGCAGGGGAGACCACACACCCGCCACCCCCCACTCGCCACCCCCAGACCCTAACACAGGGCAGGGCGGGACGGCGGGTAGGGAGGTTACGGGGGGGGGGGGGGGGGCGACGCGCGGCCTCCCAGGGCGCCAAAACAGGCGGCAGAAGGGGCGGCGCTCGCCCCCCCCCCCAGGTCGGCGGCCCCCTCAGGTCGCCTCGACAGGTGACGGGAAAAGAGGGGGGGGCGGTGCACGGGCCCCCGGTGCGCCGCGACAGGCGACGGAGCATGGCCGGGGCGGGGCCGGGGCAGGGTCGAGGCAGGGCCGAAAGGGGCGGCGACGGGGCCGCAAGGGGCGGCAACGGGGCCGCTGGAGGCGGCGACGGGGCCGATAGGGGCGGGGACGGGGCCGCTAGGGGCGGCGACGGGGCCGCTGGAGGCGGCGACGGGGCCGATAGGGGCGGCGACGGGGCCGCGAAGGGGCCGCGAGGGGCCTGGAAGGGCGGCGACGGGCCGCTAGGGGCGGCGACGGGGCCGCGAAGGGGCCGCGAGGGGCCTGAAAGGTCGGCGACGGGGCCGCTAGGGGCGGCGACGGGGCCGCGAAGGGGCCGCGAGGGGCCTGGAAGGGCGGCAACGGGGCCGCTAGGGGCGGCGACGGGGCCACGAAGGGGCCTCGAGGGGCCTAGAAGGGCGGCGACGGGGCCGCTAAGGGTGGCGCGAGGGGAAGAAAAAGTTTGTCGCACGCAACGTGGCGTGCAACGCACAGAGTAGCAGCGGAAGCAGTTAGGTGGGCCCACAGGCCAGGAGCGTAGATGCTCTGATAGCATGAGAAACTTAGAACGAGAATGGAAGAAGAGAGGTTGCACTAGCAGCAGTTGGCATACATATAGGAAACCCTAATTGGGTTGTACTCGCTATAGAGTACCCCACTGCAGGCTAGACAATTATAACATTCTGACAGTGATGCCCATTTCCTGAATATACATTTTTTTAGTGCACACTTCTGGTTCATGTTCGATGTTGAAATGGCCATTATCAATATAATAGGGATTCAATCTATTTAGCAATACACGTTTTAGTAAGAAAATTGAAATCCCGGAGGATTATTAATTGCATATTAGTCTTGGTGATTTGTTTCTGTAACCTGTTACGGGGTAACCCTGTAGGCTTGATTGAAGTTTCAGTGTAAGAATGAAGTGACGCAAGAACGGAAAAACAAATTCGTAACTAGTAACGCGTTTTCGTTTCGCAAACACGATGTCGTTACCCAATCAGTTTTACTTTCATTCACCCAGACGAATCGAGTTTTTGTTGACATCTGGCGAAATCGACCAGTTATATCGCGAGCTTGTGAACTGACTCCGCAAATACGCGCGTTACACGTATGCGATGTGAAGAGACAGAACATTCAAAGTTACGGGAAAGTAACTTGGGCACATCAAATACGGGCATTACACGTACGCGAGGCGCAGGGAGTTCACACTCAAACTTACAGAAGAATAGCTGTTGGTCAAGTTGAGATGTGCGGCTAGGATTCGTCCCCCAATTCTTGTGTGTTTCAAAGTGTCAATTGGGCATGTTTTTGAGTGTCAATCGGGTATGGCCTGCACAACCAACTCTTGGGTTAACCTAGGGAATCTCTGTAACTATCTGAACCCCGTTTTTTTGCGATGCAGGCTGTTCTGTTCCGTACTTTCCCGTGCTCTCCAACCCCTCGACCCCTCAGGTGCTGGACTGGACTGCAGGAACAGCAGTACCGGCAGCAACTGCATTGACGGCGGGTGGCCTCCGAATCACTTTTGAGAATTCTCAAGACTTTACTGGCTGCGGGTGGCCGGCGGCGGCGCGGGACTACATGGTGTGCCACGCGGCAGGCGAGGAGGGGGGCATCTCACCGTCACAAAATTCCTGGCCCCCAAAACATGCCCACAAGTGTAGCATTCTTCCAGGTATCCTACGTGAGTTATGTGTGAACTATGTCCCATCATGCAGGGAGCTATGCTACGAAGGTCGGGTTTCCGACACGACAAAGGGAGCCATCCTCAGCAGAAAAGAAACAGCATGCACCAGCTTAAAGACAGATTCGTGTTAGTGCAAAGTTCGCTCTCGATGCAATACTTACGACTTTTTTCGTTCTTTTGGGCTTTTCCGGCCCCCAAGGCTCGTGGCACCAGCATCTAGGCGCGGCACTGAACTAAACCGGACATGCCAAACCTAAGGCAGGTCGGGGCTGATGCACAGTGGCATCAAAACGCGTGCTCGATATCTTTCGCCGACAAATTTGGCATTTCTCAGGTGCAGCCTGCTGCGACGTCAATGACATGACCGTCCGTGTCAGGTGCAACTGGTTACACCGCAAATTCGTCCAGCCTTGCAGGACAATCACATGCTACGCGGCAGACGATGTTACAACGTACCATGTTCAAATCTTTTCGCGCATGACACTGCATCCCTTTGCACCGACCGTGGGTCTGGGCTTTCGAACCACGCAGTGCATCGCGAAATTCCGAGTTTGCACAAAATGTACACGGTAGCTTTTCCTGCGGGAAACCTTCGGAAAGGCTTCGGAAAAGCTTCGGCGCGCACATTTACAGCTGAGTGGCCAAAGTGACATTGCAGCAACAACACTGAAGTGTCTGCAACGCTACTTTGCAGTTACAATTGTGACTTCAATTTATCAAGTTCACCAGTGATCCCGGCCATATCCCACTTCCGTATCAAAACAACGTTATTACTCCATGTTTGGGGCCACACTTAGGGCCATCTTGTTATTCATGTCGCAATGCGTTCAAATCCATCAGTCGATGAGTGCAAACCTATTGAGTAGCCTGACTCTAGGATTAGTAAAGGACTTGCACACGTGGACAATGCGCTCGATCGATGCAACTTCAATGATCCCGTGCGTGGCCTCCTTCCGCCCCGGCACCAGTTGGGGGCAAAGTGTCTGGGGACACACCCCCTCTTCCTCGTAATACTTCACGAATACATATGCACCTTCCTTCCCGCTGTAGTTCACCGCCCTGAAAATACAGAGACACCGCGCATACCACCACTCCTCCTCCTCCTCCTCCTCCTCCCTCTCTCCCGGTATTGCAATGTCGGTGAACCAGTTCTCCTTCGGGCTTGCTTTCACGAACATCGCCTTCGGAACCAAGTACCCCCCTTTCGTGCTAGGGATGGCCACTGCGGTGTGCACCTGCCGGGTATGGGTGGGTTTGCATGAGGACCAACACATTGTACGATGACGCCTCTTCACGTACGTGTCCAACACACAACGGCCCAACCTCTTTACAACCGAAGCCAACAGCTTGATTACCGAGTTACTAACATGACACTGCATCTCACCAACACACGTGAAGTCTGAAGGCCTTCCGCGGCCATGAGTGTCGCCATGTTGTCAAACTCGCTGCCCACCGTCTCCCTGTACAGCATCCGCAGTGGATCGTCTGCCGTCATGAGACACATGGCCTTGCTGGTGCGGGTCAGCGCGGGCTTCATGCTGCGCACAGCCTGAGGGGTGGGTTGTGAGCACGCATGGGATGAACCGGTGGAGTCATTAAACCCTAAACACCTCGCATACCTGCGTGCCTTTAACAAATGCCACCAACACTACACGGCGACGCGTTGTGTACCTCTCGCAGGGCGGTGTAGTAAGTTCTCCCTCCTCCTGACAGCGCTGCAATCTCCCGAGTGATCTCGCGTTGCGTCTCCTCCTCGACAATCCTCCTTGGTATGTCTTTCCAGTTGCTTCCGCGCACGGGGCCCTTCACGGTGCCCTTGTGGGTATGCTCCCACAGCTCCATGGAATACTCGTGCGGCAAACCCCTCATGGATATGCCGTTGATGAGGTGTACAACTTCGTGGAGCTTCACGAAGTTCCACTTCGACTTCTGCCTCGGGAAAGCCGCCTGCAGTGCAGCCACCAGTCTACACGGAGTTGTATGCACATTGTAATGCGAACATTGAAAGAATCACCACAGTGTACAACATGGCCTATGGTAGCAACGAAACACGTGGCCATCATGTTCACTCACGAGATGCCATGCTGCCTCGCGATGGCGATTGTGAGCCGCGTGTGCTTTGTCACAGCCAGCAGGGACTTGTAGAAGACCGCATAGTAGCGGAAGGCACGAACCTCCTTATCCCTCTGGTCCCTTTCCTCCGCAGAGCGCCCCACACACAGGTCGGAAATGACAATAGGGAAAACCTGCATCATGCCACGATACTCGAACGCCGCGTAATTCGCCCCGCTGCGGAAAAAGGTGGAGCCACCCGGGATGCGCACCAAGACACTCCTTGTCTCGCCCTTCACGCCAAACTTGCGGCTGTTCCACGCACCAATCACACACAAGCAACGAGATTGGATTGTTCCCGTGGTGAGCTCCGCCACGTACGCACTACCGCATACAAAACAGTTCACGGAATCTCTGTGTACTCACTGATCAAACCCCCGAATCTCGGCCTTCGTCTTCCCCTCCATGAAACAGGTGGCCATATGCACCAGCACCCCGGAATCCAGCACATGCAATATGTCGCCAACAACCGCCAGGAAGACGTTACCCCACTTCGTCTCAGAGAAGTTCCAGCACTCCAGGACGCTCTGCACGTTGGATGGTGCTGTCAGACTCATCATAAAAAGCAACATCAAGCCGCTACAATCATGGCCGCGGCCATGTGACTTGCCACACACAAACATCGAACGCGCACCGTGATCGGATGCGTAGACCACCTGGCCTGGATCGCTGCAGCGCCTTCCACCGTCGTAGCGCTCAGTATCTTCGCCGCCGCGTGCCGCTCTCCCTTCACAATGCGCACTATTGACTGGTTTGACAGGTCATGTAGGTGCGCCTTCTTGATGTAGCAGCTCGAGCACGGTCTGTGTGACGCCTGCTGCATCGTTGCTGTGGCCCGGCACCCTTCCGGATAGTCGCCAACAAATGCATAGAGGCATGGATATGCCTTGACCACACCTCCCCGGCCGTCTGACACATCGAAGACTCGAAGAGGACCACTGCATGCACCACGTACATGTTTGATGGGTCTCAGAAACCGACAATGACCCCGTTCGCCTCCAACGGCCTAGAGCATGCATTCGGACCACTTACTCGCGGCTCTCACGCATGAGCGGACCCATCACGATGCGATACGCCTCCTGATACACCCGCGTCTTCTCCGTCGCCGATGCCCACTCCGGTGGAAAAGGGAGCACACCCACTAGCGCGTGCCCAGGCTCACGCCACCGTAACTCCTCCGGGACATTGACCAAACCCATCAACATTGGCCATGCCTGTAGGCGTCCGTTCCCCGACGCGTAAGTGCTGTCGCTGTACGAGATGACACCCAGCACCATAGAATCCTCCTCCGGCAGTTCCGCCTGACAACGACACAAGGCGACGAAAAGAGTCACACCAACTCACATCAGAGCGCCATGTGACGCTTGGGAACATTTGCCTCTACTTGCCTGCGCCTCTTCCAGCCAAGTCCCTGTGTCGGGGGTACTGAAATGTCTTGTGTCCGCCGTATCTTCCGGATCTCGCCGCGGCCGTTTGACAAATCCCCTCACATTCACGAATGTCTTCACCATCTTCTGCGCAATCTGTCCACAAGGAGGTGCGGGAAGCCTGTGTATAGACGGTGCATAAACAGACATACACTCGCCGACTCCGTGCAGCACCAACCATCAATCGCTCACCAGCTTGGTGTCCTTGTACAGCAGTTCCAGCATCTGAGACCTTCCTCCGGGGCCCCGCACCTCAATCTCTGCCTTGAGCCACGGCACCATGTCGTCCGGCGCGTGTTCCTCCCCAAACCGCCTCACGTCGGCGACGTTCTGCCAGCGCCGAACCGCTGCAGGATCGTATCCCGGGTGGTTGAATATGTGCAACACTCTATTTATTTCTCTGTCCGACAAATCAGCGTCCTTGAAGAACAGGTACAGCTCGTTCAGGGTGTTGAACAGGTCGCCAACTGTGGATACAGATCCATCGTCCGACGTCGACACGTACCCGCGCACAAAATCCGCGTGCTCGGGAAACTCTCTCAAATATCTGAACAGCGAGTCGGCGGAGTGGGGGCTGCCCGGGACTGACTCACTGTCCGAATGATGCGGGCTATTTCTCACCTCGGCCAAAGCCTCTGCCAACGCCTCCACCGCCCTACTCTCGAGCCTCTCGAGCAGCGTGTCCCTGCACGTGTCATTGCGATACAGATGGATTCTCAGTAGGTTGTCTGACTCCAGCTCCTGCCCGCACGCCCCGCACCTGTTCCCTGCCATGTGTCTTAATCTGCGCACACACCCAATGGCCGTTCCCTGAATTCCCCTCTAATTCCCGTTAGCTAACCATTACCGTCATGCATGTTCTCCACTACACGCAGTACCACCTATGCTGTTTTTGAGCCGCGCACGCCCTGCATCCTACCACCGAAACTCCGTACACCACGTCTCGCGCACCGCAGACCGTTCTATTACTCCAGTTACTAATACTGCATGTTCGGAACATGGGTCCTCCGCCTACGTCACCCCATTATCACAGCTGCTATAATGGCTCGTCAAATACATCGTGCACGCACAAAAGGGCGGAGAGTCCGGGCGGGCGGCCTTATCCGTAACGAGAAACCCTAACCGGCTGAAATGCATGCGGTAAGAAATCCCTTCGTGAAGTATGCACTTGCTTTGTTCAGGCGCGGTGGTTACACCACGACGTGGGAATATACTCGATACAACAAAACATAGAAGATCAATGTTCAAACACCGTCTGTCATTTCCGATGGACTATCTCCCATCCTTGCCAGACATAAACGGTGAATTATTACAACAATCGTCCACACCCCTACGAAACCTATGCCAATGCATTTTTCCACATGTGTCACACAAAACCACAATGGCATACTTAAAATCTAATACATAAGCGGGTTCAGGGCAACTACATGCACTCCAAGTACGGCATGCTTTACATTCCGGCCATATGGGGGTAAACTTATCAGTAATAGCTGCCACGGTGGTCACGCCGACTACGACGTCGCCGCATGAGACGATCAAGTACATCTAACAGGAGCAACGCTCCATCAATATTGGTGGTCCTGGTACCATCTGCCATAAGGGCACAAAGACAAGTCGTGAGGCAATGTGAAGCATCGGCCATGGCAAATAACAGGACGGCCCTTACCTCCGGGGTCCTCGACGTGCGTACGCCTCCGCCTCTCGCGGCGCCGCCCATACTCGTGTGTACGTTCATCCGGACATCCTATGGGACATGTGCGCAACGCAGCGCAGCGCGAGGTAAATAACGCGCAACATGGCTCCCACAAGTGGCAGCACGCAGTCAAGCAATTCATGTTGTTTGGTACTCACCTGTCTGTGACCGGACGTGCCTCGTAGGAGTAGCGGCGCTAGACACGCAAGTACCCGGGGCCCTGTACGCCGAGCTAGACCTGGACGGGTTTGGAGGGTCTGACTCTCCCGTCTCAACGGGCACATTATTCGCGTCGCCCCTGTTGCCAGGGAAGAAGAAGTCGAAGAGATCATTCACGCGGGTAGAACCTTCGCGTGAATCGGCCGGTGGATCTTCGCGCTCCGCACCCACAGCTATTTCCTCCATCTGCATCCTCTCCCAGCTACTAGGTACCGAGTGTGCAGCATCTACATTCCCCCCTGCTGATATCGTGGGCTGTTCGTGGTTCACAGGTCCCGTAATTGACTGCGTAGCCCCCGCGACTCCATCCTCCGTTTCGTCATCAGATGAGTCTACCACCGGCTGTCGGCCATTACCGGTGTGTGGCTCGGGTGTAACAGTCACAATGACGGTTTTATCTCGACTGATGTCGGCACCCGCGTTTATATCACCACACGCTGGCGGTCCCTGCATACGCGTGCCATCTCGATCAAAGCTACCACCCAGTAGCTTGTTTATGTGACGCGCCGCTACCTCTGTGTCGTTGCTGCTAGGGGAGGCCATACCGGGAATAAGGTTAGGGTTTGAACGAATAGCCACACAGTGCTAAATGACTCCTTGTATCTGCCTCCCAATTGTTCGAAGCCACTTCGGAAGCCATTTCCGTCCGCGATATTGCCGCCAAAATCTCGCCGTTTGACGTTGTACACCCGATTGACTTACGGTGTGTGTTACACGACATGTACAAAGAAGCTCGATAGTGTGAACGGCCCTGAAAACTTTTAAGGTTTGATGTTTACATGATACATCAAATCTCAAACTGGCTACATCTGCAAGTACTTCAACGTTTCGACGGCACAGTCTAATCCCGTTCCGTAACAACCTATGCCCACGCGCCGATAAGTCAAAAGGCCCTGTCTACCGGTTGGCGTTATACTTGACTAGGCGAACGTAGGCACAATCAATAGTCTTGGATGAGGTGCCCGTCATGGACTCTTCTTGCATGGGCTTAGTAGATACCTTGGACCACCAAGGTATCATCCCCAGAGCACGACTGAGATCCCCGATGCGCACTCCTTCGTCCATGTCCTTCCACTCCTTGGGCCTGTGCACCTGAAACATGCTTCATCTGGGTTTAGCGTAGGATATGCAGGCACCACAACACACACCGTCCTTTGTAAGGGCATCAACGGAACAACATATACGGCTTACAATGGATGAGGTGCCACCTCCCGTGCATATGTCTCTTGAGTGAGGTGCCGAAATCCTGGACCCATCGGACCGATGTCTCTCCTCCTGCACACCAGATAAACATCCCACACCTTTCAATGGCCATCGGAAACACACCCAGTCGGCACGCCAACGATCCTCACCTCATATCCCATCGCCCTTGCCTCGGCCATTAGAACGACTCTGTAGTCAAATGTCGGTAACTCCGGCAGTATGACATCCTCGAGGCTTGTTGCGCTGTGATTTAGGAGTCTGTAATCCGCTATTGACGTCATAAACCGTCGACCTTTGGCACGTGTAATGCTCGACTCCGACTCGTCCGGATACGTGGCGTATATGAGCCTCAAGTACATGAACGGTGTGGGTGCATCGGGTGTTATTGCAAGAGACGCACGGGCTTCTGAAATCGCGCGCGCCCTGTGCTGTCTAGGACTGCGCCTCCCACTACCCAGGAATGGGTCCAGAGACATCAGAATCGTGGCCGCGCTAAGGGTCTCACCTCGTTGTGACATTATGGCACCCTGCACCTGCATTATGGCGTAGGCTATAGTGGGCTTAGACCGTATGAAATAACCCCGGGTGTTGCGCCGACGAGGCTCCAGCACGTCGCGCGCTTTACAACGCGTTGCGCTCATCATGCCACTACCAACTAAAATCAGTAACATTAGGCAGACGTTAGGGTTTTGTAAGTGTCCGTCCTACGGGAATCGAGGAACGGGCTGCTGGGACGATTGGAAGCGGTGTGGAGTGGTTTGTGGAGTGTTGGCACGCTTTACAAACTGCAAAATTAGTTCGCGCTTTCTTCAGATTGTGCCATATCGGGGAGGTGAACATCATACTCGCTCTCGGATTGAGCGTGGAAATCCCTATATCCCCAACGTGAACAATCTCGTTACGTACACAATGATTGACGATGTGCGTATTATTCGACAAATACAACGGTTATTGAGATCAATACAACCATCAGTTACTACATCCCATACTCAATATCCCCATGCACGCTAGACAGGGATGCCGTTGGGGAGTTGAAGCATATCTCCTCGCTGGCCATGGAAGACATGGATGAGGAAGGCGCGTATGAATGCCTCCTAACCTTCTTCTCTGGTGTGCGCAGCAGTCGGTCAACGAGGTCCGGGTTCCCCAAGCGCTTAAGCGTGACGACGACACTCGGAGCTACTCCCGTCGCGCTAGCAAGCCTTGTGTACGCATCAGATGCCATACGCATGAACCAGCGGCGAGTCCTGTCGTCCCATTTGACGCGGCCGACATTGCTTGAATCATCAATCCGACGGATGACCGGCTCAGGAACACGTTCGGCCGTATCCTCGTCCATGGTGTCATCCCAAGTTGCGTAGTCCAATGCTTCCATCACGCAGTCGGGGATGTCCAACTGGTCCAGCCTCCTCTGCAGGCCCGTGAGGCTAGCGACGAGCTGCTCCACAACCTCGACATGCAGGTCGCGGTTGATCGCGTGAAGCCGAGGCAGCCACTCGTCCGGGACGCACCCAGTGCGCCAAAACGCGAGCTGAATGTGAGATGTCGCCACCCCCCACAGTGCCTGGTATGTCCACTGCAACGTGTTCGCGGCCGATGGAGAGTTGCTGGTCCACACCCAAGCTGGGGGCACGCTGTCAGAACATTATATAGCTTATGCTGTTGTGTAGGCTATAGTGGGGTATCCCATAGGGGGTACAACCCAATTAGGGTTTTCTATATGTACTCACCTCATTCATAGTTCATTCATCCTCGTTCTTCATTCTTCTCATGGTATCAGAGCAGGTTCCCTCGTGGGAACTGTTCCTAGGGCCCACCGTTTTTTTTTCCTGCCCGGAGCGCACTCTGCCCCTACCCGAGTCGCGCTCCCCTCTCTCTTGGCCCCTAGTGGCCCCTTTAGCCGCCCGTCACGGCCCTTAGACGCCCGCGCGCCGCCCGTCCCGGCCCCTTAGACGCCCGCGCGCCGCCCGTCCCGGCCCCTAGACGCCCGTGCGCCACCCGGCCCGGCCCCTAGACGCCCGCGCGCCGCCCGTCCCGGCCCCAAGACGCCCGCGCGCCGCCCGTCCCGGCCCCTAGACGCCCGCGCGCCGCCCGTCCCGGCCCCTAGACGCCCGCGCGCCGCCCGTCCCGGCCCCTAGACGCCCGCGCGCCGCCCGTCCCGGCCCCTAGACGCCCGCGCGCCGCCCGTCCCTGCCCCTAGACGCCCGCGCGCCGCCCGTCCCGGCCCCTCGACGCCCGCGCGCCGCCCGTCCCGGCCCCTCGACGCCCGCGCGCCGCCCGTCCCGGCCCCTCGCCGCCCGTGAGCCGCCCGTCCCGGCCCCTAGACGCCCGCGCGCCGCCCGTCCCGGCCCCTAGACGCCCGCGCGCCGCCCGTCCCGGCCCCTCGACGCCCACGCGCCGCCCGTCCCGGCCCCTAGACGCCCGCGCGCCACCCGGCCCGACCCCTAGACGCCCGCGCGCCGCCCGTCCCGGCCCCTCGACGCCCGCGCGCCGCCCGTCCCGGCCCCTCGACGCCCGCGCGCCGCCCGTCCCGGCCCCACGCCGCCCGTGAGCCGCCCGTCCCGGCCGCGCACCGCAGTCCCGGCCCCACGCCGCCCGTGCGCCGCCCGTCCCAGCAGCGCGCCGCCGTCTCGGTCCCCACGCCGCCTGTGCCGCTGAGGAGCTGAGCCGCCCGCACCGCCCGAGCAGCCCGAACCGTGCTGCCCCTCAGCAGCACAACCGAGCCGCCCGACAGCAGAGCAGCCGAGCCGCCCAGCAGCCGAGCCGCTCAACAGCCGAGCCGCCCAGCAGCCGAGCCGCCCAGCAGCCGTGCCGCCCAGCAGCGGAGCCGCCGAGCCGCCGAGCCGCCCGGCAGCCGAGCCGCCGAGCCGCCGCGCCGCCCTCCTTCCGGGCCGCCCGACCTGTCCAGTCTGGTGAGCACAGCGCCCTTTCACTGCACTGCCCTCACCCTACTGTTTGCGCTGCCAGTCGTCTAGGGTCATGGCTACCCCTAGTGTTCTAGTCTTTGACGCTGAGGGTCGGGCCATTGACTTTGAGGTCTGGGTGGATGACCTGCAGCTGTTCTTACAGTGCGATAGGGCAGATGGTCTCTCTCTCTTTGACCTCACCTCTGGCGCCTCCACTGCCCCTGCTGCTGACGCCGACGCCACTGTTCGCTCCCAGTGGGCCACGCGCGACGCTGCTGCACGTCTTGCTGTGCGTCGCCACCTCCCTACCTCCGAGCGTGCACACTTTAGTCAGTACAAGAGTGCTCAGACCTTGTACGACGCTGTAGTTGCGCGCTACTCCTCCCCTGCCACTGCTGCACTGAGCCGTCTCATGCTACCGTACCTCTTTCCTGACCTTGCTGCCTTTCCCACAGTCGCTGACCTCATTACGCACCTCCGCACTAGTGACACTCGCTACCGCGCTGCACTCCCTGCTGACTTCTGCGCCAAGAACCCCCCCCCCATGTACATCACTCTTTACTACATAGTCACTCGCCTTCCTGACTCCCTTCGCGTAGTCAGGGACCACTTTCTCTCTGTCTGTCCCACCACTCTCACTGTTGACCTCCTCGAGAAGTCCCTCCTAGCGGCCGAGAAGAGCATAGTCGCTGTAGGGGCCTCTCGTGGTGACCCGCGCACCCCCATCTTTGAGGGGTGTTCCCCCTCCCCCCTTCTGCCCTCTGTTGCCTCTGCTGCTGCGGCCGACCTCCTTGGTCTTGAGTCGGTCGGTGTGGCGTCTGCCCCTAGTGGGAGACGCCGCTCTGGCAAGGGCAAGGGGGGCAAGGGCGCTGGAGGAGCGAGCGGGGGCGGTGGAGGTGGAGGTGGCGGCAGTGGGAGGAGTGGGGGTGGCGGTGGGAGTGGAGGTGGGGGTGGAGGAGTCGGTGGCGGCAGTGGAGGCGGAGGTGTCGGCGGCGGTGGCAGTGGGAGCGGGGGTGGCGGAGGTGGCGGCGGCGGAGGCGGAGGTGGAGGCGGCGGCAGTAGCGGAGGCGGCGGAGGCGGAGGAGGCGGCGGGGGTGGAGGTGGTGCTGGTCGCGGGTCTTCGCAGAGGAGTGGCTCCGGTGGTGGCTCACGCCAGCAGCAGCAGCGTGGTCGTGACACCTTGTCCCCTCAGCAGCTTCGTGAGTGGTACACTGCGCGTCAGCGAGGTGGGGGTTTTGGTCCGTGCTCCTACGTTTTGCGCACCGGCGACCGTGCGGGTGAGCAGTGTGGGGGTCCCCACCCCACTCAGCGCTGCTTTGGCCGCCTGACGGACGCGTGGCGTCACCAGTTCCCGGAGGCCTCAGAGATCCCTCGTTGGGGTGACCTGTCCAGGGCGGGTGTTGCCATCTATGATCTTGACTTTGATGCTATTCTCTCTGCCATGTATGCTGTGTCTATTAGTGATGAGGGTGACTGTTACCGGTGTTTCCCGCCCGATCCGGGTATTGAGACTGCTGCTCTAGGTCCTGGTGAGGCTGCTGCCCTAGGTGCTTGCGACGCTGCTGCCCTAGGTGCTCGTGTGTCTGCGTCCTCAGGTACTGGTGAGTCTGCGCTCTCAGGTACTACGTCGGCTTCGGCCTCCCTCACCTTCACCCTTGACTCTGGGGCGTCTCGCTCCTTCTTTAGGGACCGCACCACACTCACACCGCTGAGTCGACCGGTTGCAGTGTCTCTGGCTGACCCCTCTGGGGGTCCTGTCCTGTCTCGCTTCTCCACAGTCCTCCCGTGTCCGGCGGCTCCCTCTGGCACCCTGTCTGGTCTCTACCTCCCCTCGTTCTCTACGAACCTGGTGAGTGGTGCTGACCTACAGGATGCGGGTGTACACCAGTTCACTCCTGCGCGTCAGCGGGTGACGCACTGTACAGAGGCTCGCACAGGCCGACACCTGGCTACGTTTACCCGTCAGCCGGGGTCGAGCCTGTACACACTGACCACTGCGTCTCCTCCCGTTACTGAGTCTGGTAGAGTCGCTTCGTCGGGTCAGGTGTTTGCTGCTGCGTCCAGGTCTGGTCCTGAGTCTGCCCCCTGTTCTTGTCGTCTCCTGTCTCACGAGACTCTTCTCTGGCACCACCGTCTTGGTCACCCCTCTCTGCTTCGGCTCAGAGGCATGGCCTCCCGTCTTCTAGTGTCTGGTCTCCCCCGGTCCCTCCCTCCCCTTCCTCAGGGCCCTGGCCCTACCTGTGTCCCCTGTGTCGAGGGGCGCCAGCGTGCTGCCCCTCACTCCTCCCAGTTTCCTCCGACAGAGGCCCCGTTGCAGACGCTCCACATGGACGTGTGGGGCCCAGCCCGCGTCCGTGGGCAGGGTCACGAGCGCTACTTCCTGCTCGTTGTTGACGACTACTCGCGTTACACCGCAGTCTTCCCCTTGCGCGGCAAGGGTGATGTCACTGAGGTGCTGATCGACTGGATCCGCGCAGCTCGTCTCCAGCTCAGGCAGAGCTTTGGCTCCGACTTTCCTGTTCTGCGTCTGCACTCGGACAGAGGCGGAGAGTTCTCCTCTGGCCTTCTGCGAGCCTACTGTCGTGCACGAGGCATCCGTCAGACCTTCACGCTCCCGGACTCTCCGCAGCAAAATGGGATTGCTGAGCGCCGCATTGGCATGGTCATGGACGTCGCTCGTACGTCTATGATGCATGCGGCTGCCCCCCATTTTCTGTGGCCGTTTGCGGTGAGGTACGCGGCACGTCAGATCAACCTTCACCCCAGGGTCTCCAGGCCGGAGACCTCCCCAGCCTTGCTGTGGACCGGGAAGGTGGGCGATGCGTCGGCGTTCCGGGTCTGGGGATCTCGGGCGTTTGTCCGCGACTTGTCTGCGGACAAACTGTCCCCTCGTGCTGCTCCTTGCGTCTTCCTGGGGTTCCCCCCAGACGCGCCTGGGTGGCAGTTCTACCACCCCACCTCTCGCCGTGTTCTGTCCTCTCAGGACGTCACGTTCGACGAGTCGGTACCCTACTACCGCCTCTTCCCCTACCGCACTCCGTCCCCCCCCCCGCCCCCGCTCTTCCTTGTACCAGGTCCCCCCCCGGTAGACCCCCTCCCCCCTCAGGGTCCTGCCCCTTCAGGTGTGTCCCAGGTAGACGCAGTCGAGCCTGTCGAGGTCACTGGTGACTCTGGTGCTGCTGGGGGTGCTGAGCCTGGGGGTGCTGGGCCTGGGGGTGCTGGGCCTGGGGGTGCTGAGCCTGGGGGTGCTGAGTCTGGGGGTGCTGAGTCTGGGGGTGCTGAGCCTGGGGGTGCTGAGCCTGGGGGTGCTGAGCCTGGGGGTGCTGAGCCTGGGGGTGCTGAGTGTGGGGGTGCTACGCCTGGGGGTGCTTTGCCTGGGGGTGCTGGACCTGGGAGTGCTGCGCCTGGAGGTCCTCCGCCTCGAGTTTCTACGCGTGCTTTGTCTCGCCGGGAGCCACTCTCTCCACAGGAGCTGCGCGAGTGGTTTGCCCGGCGCTGGAGCCGTGCTGCTGGTGCTGGAGGTTCGTCGGCTACTGAGGGTGCTGCTGTTGCGGGTCCCGGATGTGCTCGTACTGGGAGTACTGGAGCTGCTGGGCCTGCGGGTTCGACTGGTGCTGGTGCTGCTGAGGGTGTTGTCGCTGAGACTACCACTGGCGGTCCTGCTGGGGGTGCTCCTGGTGTTGCTCGAGGTTCTGGAGCTACTGGAGGTGCTGCTGGAGCGGGTGCTCCTGCTGGGGGTACTGGTGCTGTCCCTGCTGTTTCTGGCGTAGCTACGCGGCCTCGACCGTACTTCGTTCCACTCCTGCAGCAGGTTCTTGGTCTTCCGCCCTCTCCTGGTCCTCCTCCTCTCTTGGAGGGTCCACAGCCTGTCCCGTCGCGGTCACTGCTACAGCCTACCTCCCCTTTGCCTGCTCCTTCTCCCTACACTGGTCCTACTGGAGGTCTTACTGAGCGTCGTGAGCCTGCGTCTCGCCCTGCGTCGCCTGTCCGTGCTGCTCGCGCTAGTGGTCGTGGTTCGCGTCAGCGTCCTCCTCCTGTCCCTGGCACGCACAGGATGTCTCTGCGTCCGTCTACTGCTCCTCTGCGTGCCCCTTTGCCTTCTCCTCCTGAGTCCTCTCTTCCTGCTCTTCCCGACCCTGCGTCGGACTCTCTTCGTGCTGCCAGTCCTACTGTCACGCGTCTCCTTGCTACTGTCGTCACTGACCCTTCCTTCGAGTCTACTGCTGCGTCTGCCCTAGTTACTGAGCTCGTCGACTTTGCTGCTCGCTGTCGCCTAGACTACGCTGCTAGTCTTGTCGCTGAGTCTGGGTCTGCCTGTCCTCCGTCAGTCGGGGGTGAGTGTGCCCTTGGCACGGACGTCCTTGAGGACAGGCAGGAGGAGTTCCAGTGTCTGGCAGCTACTTCACCTCATCTCGTGTCCGTACTGCTTACCCCTGAGGGAGACCCGGATGCACTTGACATCCCGACTCCGCGCTCTTACGCGGAGGCGATAGAGGGTCCCTACTCCTCTCAGTGGCAGGCAGCTATGGATGCAGAGATGGCTTCCTGGAAGTCCACAGGCACCTACGTTGACGCTGTCCCCCCTCTTGGGGCGAACATCGTCAGTGGCATGTGGATCTTCAGGGTGAAGCGGCCGCCGGGTTCTCCGCCTGTCTTCAAGGCACGTTACGTGGCTCGTGGCTTCAGTCAGCGACAGGGAGTTGACTACTTTCAGACCTTCTCCCCCACCCCGAAGATGACCACTCTTCGGGTGCTGCTACACGTTGCTGCTCACCGTGACTACGAGCTGCACTCTCTCGACTTCAGCACTGCTTTCTTGCAGGGCAGCCTGCACGAGGAGATCTGGCTGCGCCGCCCACTTGGCTTCACTGGGTCTTTCCCTCCTGGTACCCAGTGGAGTCTCCGGCGTCCAGTCTACGGTCTCCGCCAGGCGCCACGTGAGTGGCACGACACACTGAGGACTACGCTTGCGGCTCTTGGGTTTGCTCCTTCTACTGCCGACCCGTCGCTGTTTCTACGCACCGACACCTCTCTGCCGCCGTTCTACATCCTCGTGTACGTCGACGACTTGGTCTTTGCCACAGCTGACACTGCTGGACTCGCCCACGTGAAGTCCGAGCTGCAGAAGAGACACACGTGCACAGACCTGGGTGAACTGCGCAGCTACCTTGGCTTGCAGATCACCCGGGACAGAGCACGCCGCACCATTACCCTGACTCAGTCACACATGGTGCAGCAGGTCCTTCAGCGCTTCGGCTTCACGTACTCCTCGCCTCAGGCCACTCCTCTGCCTACTCGCCACTCACTCTCAGCTCTGCCTTCGGATGAGTCAGTAGAGTCGAGTGGCCCGTATCTAGAGCTTGTTGGCTGCCTCATGTACCTGATGACCTGCACACGACCTGACCTTGCATACCCTCTCAGCATTCTTGCACGCTATGTTGCTCCTGGGAGACACCGACCAGAGCACATGGCTGCAGCGAAGAGGGTGTTGCGATACTTGTGCAGTACGTCGGGCATGGGACTAGTGCTTGGAGGGCGGAGTCCAGTGGTCCTCACTGGGCACGCGGACGCTTCTTGGGCTGACGACCAGGCTACGCAGCGGTCGTCGCAGGGTTACACCTTCAGTCTTGGTTCCGGCTCTGTCTCGTGGCGAGCTACTCGCTCGTCCTCTGTTCTCGGCTCCAGTTGTGAGGCTGAGATCTACGCCGGGGCCATGGCTGCACAGGAGCTTCGCTGGCTCACCTACCTGCTGACTGACCTTGGAGAGCCGCCTCGTTCTCCTCCAGTGCTGTACGTAGACAACAAGGCCATGCTGGCCTTGTGTCGAGAGCAGCGCTTGGAGCACAGAACGAAGCACATTGCTCTCCGTTACTTTCTTGCTCGTGAGCTGCAGCAGCGTGGTCAGTTGCGACTTGCGTACGTGGCCTCTCAGGCCAACACTGCTGATGTGTTCACCAAGGCACTTGCGCCTTGTGACCATCAGCGCTTCTGCACTCAGCTGGGTCTTGTACCTGTCTTGCCTCACTTGCTCTCCTCTTGACCTTACTTGTACTGTCACATATATATACCTGCTCTTGCTTGTCTAGCTCTATATATATATGTGTACTCCTGCATGTGAACTGGCCTTGTGGCCTTGTCGTTGTGCTCGGACTGTGTGGTGACGTTGTGATCCACCCTGAGCTTGCTCTGCTTTGCTTGACTGGTCTTGTGACCCCTTGTTCTCCCCCACTTTGCCTATGGGGGTGTGTCAGAACATTATATAGCTTATGCTGTTGTGTAGGCTATAGTGGGGTATCCCATAGGGGGTACAACCCAATTAGGGTTTTCTATATGTACTCACCTCATTCATAGTTCATTCATCCTCGTTCTTCATTCTTCTCACACGCGCCTCATGAAGCGAGTCTGGTGGTCCACCCACATTGTGCGGAATTCGGACCTGGAGAACGTGACAATGCCCTGCACGACGGGGTTCCCCACGTCTGGTACAGTATCATGAAGCTGCACAATGCGAGTATGGGTTAGGTGGTGCACCATGAAGGGCCCACTCGGCTCTCGCTTGCCCTCTCCCCAAGTGAGCTTGTGCCTACGCGAGGACACAAGGACGACGATGTCACGGTCCTCTGCAAATTTCGCAGCGTTGAGGCCTAGCATGAACTGCGTGAAAAGCTGCACGTAACAACATAGAGTATCACAGAGACATATATTGAGCACCAACGTCTTGAGTCCATATATAGGAGACATTTTTGCGTGTCATCTCTAGTACATTTCGCCATTACCTGGGGGGTTATGCGGCCGGACCGAGTACGGCGGATATATGCCCACTGGTCGCCGCTGACATCGTGGCCCAGCCTCAGTGGCTCCCGATCGGTGCTCACTACAATGGGCCTGAAGCGATGCGCGCCGTCTGCGGAATAGAGAAGGCCGATAGACAGCCTCTTCATATCATTCCCATTGCGCCCGACGAACGGATGCAGGTATGGCTGCAGAGCAGGAAGGAGAGAAACCTCTACAAATATGTAGACTTCGCTGGGAGGAGCGCCAAGGCGCGACAAGAGATCCTTTAGAGCGGCCATGGAAGTAAAGTGGCGTCTGCTACAAATGGCGGCATATGATATAGCCGGTAGGTTTGGCGGGTACAGCGTCCAATGTAGCTGCTAATGGACAATGAGTGAGTCTAGCTTCTGAAAAGCATCGGCGCCAGCTGGCCACTCCCTCTTTGCCCTGACAGGCGTGGATTGGCCACAGAAGCTACTGATTGCGCAATGACGTGGGTACACCTCATAGGCTACCACGGTTGTGCACGCTTGAAACCACATGTTTGTGCCCTGAAAGCTAATCTGTTAGTGACCTTTCCGTACCCTGTATAGTATATGCCCGGGTCAGTTGGGGTTCCGAGATATTGTGCGCATGAATGCGTACGTCGGTACACTGTTACATTGGCTGGTATAGTTCTACTATTTAGGAACTTTCACGCCGCATCGCCCTAAACATCAATCTACATCATTTATTTTGGATGCTCCACTCATCGTCGGTACGTTCAGTGTTCGACAATAATTCAATGGTGTAATTGAAACGAAGTCGAAATAAATCCATCCGCGTCTAGGTGAGTGGCCGAAATGTTACATCGCTGTTAATCGCATTTGGTTATGTTCATAACGGGACATATGTCGTCCCGATAAACGCTGCACAATTGAGTGTATAAAGGTTCCGCATAGTCTCGGCTGTGCATGCTGACGAGGGTACAGTAATCTCGGCTCAATTGCACTGTGACAAGTGTCAAATATGGCTGGAACCCGCTGCCAATCACGAACCGCCATGGTGGTATCCACATTCTAGAATCGCGCTCTGACCCTGGGTCTCCGTCGTGGATTGGCCACAGAAGCTACTGATTGCGCAATAACGTGGGTACACCTCATAGGCTACCACGGTTGTGCACGCTTGAAACCACATGTTTGTGCCCTGAAAGCTAATCTGTTAGTGACCTTTCCGTACCCTGTATAGTATATGCCCGGGTCAGTTGGGGTTCCGAGATATTGTGCGCATGAATGCGTAAGTCGGTACACTGTTACATTGGCTGGTATAGTTCTACTATTTAGGAACTTTCACGCCGCATCGCCCTAAACATCAATCTACATCATTTATTTTGGATGCTCCACTCATCGTCGGTACGTTCAGTGTTCGACAATAATTCAATGGTGTAACTGAAACGAAGTCGAAATAAATCCATCCGCGTCTAGGTGAGTGGCCGAAATGTTACATCGCTGTTAATCGCATTTGGTTATGTTCATAACGGGACATATGTCGTCCCGATAAGGGCTGCACAATTGAGTGTATAAAGGTTCCGCATAGTCTCGGCTGTGCATGCTGACGAGGGTACAGTAATCTCGGCTCAATTGCACTGTGACAAGTGTCAAATATGGCTGGAACCCGCTGCCAATCACGAACCGCCATGGTGGTATCCACATTCTAGAATCGCGCTCTGACCCTGGGTCTCCGTCGTCTGAGCAAATCCGATATTTGTACCCGAAGGTGCCTGGTGGAGTGTATAAACGCTTCAATTGCACTACAGCCCGACAGTTAAGTTCTTGCCACACTAGGGTTTCGGCCTCTCTCACGAACTCGTAGTAGCCATGGTACCGCGAACCAAAGCCCAGGCCTCTAAACGCGGCCTCCATAGTCCACAAGCCATGACATCGCGTAGGCCACCGGCAGCGGCGCGGCGGGATAACACCACGATCCCGGAATCGCTAAGCAACAAGCGGCTGCGCTCGCGTGAACTCCAGCAGGGGGATACGAATACGGAAGCCGCAGTGGCCGCGTCGGTTTCCGCATGGGGCTCGCGGCTGCCATGCGTCAAAGATGAGCCCGCGCCGAATGACGCGCTGACTGCTCTACTGAACGCACCATCTTCAACGACTTTTAAGACGGTGTCTCTGTATAACCACATGGGTGTGGGCTGTCAAGTGAATGCGCACGACGCCTTGACGCTCGCCGACAAGAAATATCTGGGGGACGCGGTCGTCGATTTCCATAACATGTACGTTTTTGGATGGCGATACTCCTACAGGTTGCTTTGTCGCCACCCTACGGTATGCCGACTTTAACGTTTAAACTTTCATCGTGCGTTGTCCCTTCGCACCCGTGCAGCCTCCTGAACATCAGGTACCCAAGGTGTCCGAACGGGAAATCATGGGTGGTCCTTGACAGCAAGGCGTATGCGTATGCCAAGATTCACGGGAAGCCGATTGGGAGGTGCACGGGCCCGTCTGTGTTCGAGTACGATTACATCGCCGTCTCGATATTTGCCGGGTAAGTACGTCTTTTGCCCGCCGCTGTAATAAGCCCGTCTCTCGCCCCAGCCTAACAAAGACCCCTCAATTGTGCAGGGAACACTATTCTTTGATGGTGGTAACCAACCCGAGCGGGATTGTAAGCCAGACGGCCGCACCTGTGGAGTTCATTCTATTCGACAGTGACGGCCTCCACGCCAAGACTACTGATGCCTTTGACGGGACTAAAGCGTGAGAGTCGCTATATACCACCGTGCAACCCCCTTTCAGCGGTGACGTCCTGCGACCTCATCTGACCTGTTGGCTATATCGTCGTGCAGGTTATTGCACCTCATGTGCAAACGCGATCATCCGGAGGTGGACCAGGTGGCGTCTAGGCAAGCGCTCATCAAGGCCGAAACGATAATCATGGAGGTGAGATGCTGCAAAGACACTATAGCTCATTCTATCCCACTTGCTTGCTAATACGGGAGCGCGTTCTGATGAACGGAAACATCGTGTCTCGATGGTGCGCAGGGTCACCAGATCCCCAAACAACCTAACAGCTGGGACTGCGGAGTGTACATGTGCCAGTATCTCGAAACTCTGGTGACATCTGGGTTCATAACCGTGAGAGAGTACATATCGTTCAAGGGCGTGAGCGCTGAGAGGTACCGCCACAAGATGCGTGGGGATCTTTGTTCTCATGCCGAGGGAACGCTGATTCCCGAGCTGCAACGCCAGGGTCTCCGCATACCTCTGCAGCCTGTTCCTGTTATCGACGACAACGGATACATATGCGTCGACCCTCCTGTGGACATCCGAAGAGAGCTGCTAGACCACAAGGAGAAGTTCGCTGTGATTGAGCACGACATACAGGTTCTGACGGCCAAGATCGAGTATCTGGCCATCTGCAAAGGCGTGACGTCGGACGAGCTGGACGCAGGGGCGCGCCAACACCTGGGTGCCGTGGTCGACACGCTAGTGCCGACGGCGACTCCACGCAAGCACGCCAAAGCAGAACCTACCGCGGACGGAAGTGGCCAGAAGGAGGTCGCGCAGACTCCTCCGACGCGTGCACTGGCGGCAGTGCCATCAATCTCTCCCTGTCCTGCACCTCACACATCTGCCGTGAAAGATAGCCAAGTTACTGCCGGCGACGCGACACCTGCTGTGGTCAGGCAACAACAGCGCGACCATCTTGCAGTGGCTTTGCGCAGCCGCGCTAAGACTCCCGTGCCCGCAGCTCCAGGTAACCTCGGAAGGGTCGCAAGCAGCGGCCGAACGGGAGTTATGTGGAACGCAGCGAAGCAGAGGTACTACGTCCGGATCATATCTGCTCGCCGTCAGCAGGTTCGTCTGGGGTCGTACGAGGACAAGGACGAGGCGTCATACGCGTATGCTGCGGGAGCCGTTGTACTTCGCCCGAACTCACGCATCAGCTGCACGGTGGAGCTGTCCGACGGTGACAGGCAGGCTTTAGCCGGCTGCACCGAGGAGATCCTAAGGCTACTCGTGAAGTACAGGCGCTGGAACAGATGGAGGGAGTGGAGAGCCGCAATGGCTGGCCTGGACGATGCGCAGCCGGTCGAGACCCGTTCGCGGCGAAAGGGCAGAGTCTCCCGAGCCATTAGTGACGTTGAGGAGGTGGAGGCGACCACGCAGACTACAGAGGACCAGCCTATGGCTGAAGAGCCAGAGGACCCACCAGAGGACTACACGGATGACGATGAGTCCGTTGACGATGATGCTGTGTATGAACCGGGAAACGATGATTTCGACGAAGATGACTGGGAGGAGGTCAACCGTGCAGAGGGTGTTGCCTGAAGCCATGAACATGGTGGCCATTGGACCACGGGATGTTCTAGTTCTGTGCTCATACTGATAGGACTTAGAGCTGGTGGCGGGTAGGTGGATCTGGAAATGTAAGCATCGCATGTATCACGGTATTAAACTGTCTATATCGAGGAGATGTAAATATACGACAAATAACACTTAAACTTTGCACATGTAGAAACTGTAACCACAGTTGGGGCTAGTAGCAAATGCTGAAATAAGGGGGTGTATAAGTGGAGTATCGCATCTGACAGAAACGAGTACGAGCATCGACGATGTGACAATCGTGGCACGGCGACATTTTACATGTGGAAAGTGTGGCTGACATTTGTCTGTAATCAAACTGGCCACTCTAACCGTGACATGTGTAGAATTGTGCGCGTGGCCAAGAGCGTGAGGCAACTAGTGCGGTGAGAAACTCCGGTATCGAGCATTGCGATATCCACGAGAGTGGTAAGGGGACTGTTGCGAGCGAGGGTAGAACCCCGGGGTGGTTTAGAGCTACGCCATTTCGACCCCGCTGTGTATGCGGTCTGAGATGCTGTCTCCGCTAGAGGTCGATATGACTCCCACCGACGGCGGTCGTTCCAAGCGGGCGAAGACTGCGCCGTCATGGTTAGCTGATTCATATGAATACGGGGAGCGGAAGAAGAAAGGACGACGCCTACCGGAACCCAAGAGGCGTAAAACAGGCACAGAAAAATGTGGCGCGGAGGATAAGAACGCGGGGCATGACGAAGGTAACATTTGTGACGTGACAAGTACGTTGCATTTCATGTACCAGTGCTAATGCATGACTGTGGTGAGATATGCCGTATGCGCACGCAAACTTAACACCCTTCTACCTACCACGCACCTGGTCACAGAGACTCGAGAAGTGCCGCTGCAGATATGCAGTGCCAAGGCTGTCGGGGCCGTCGACGCGGAGGCAGCCTGCACGCCCATTGTCGCCAGCGCACCACAAGGGGAGGAGGACACAGAGGCCGTGAAGGAACGCCTGATAGACGAGTTAATGGAAGGCGAAGATGAGGACGACGAGGAGGGAAACGCTGGTGGTCAGTCGTCAAGCAACGATCCGTGTGGCGAGAACGGATCAGAGGAGGAGCAGGCCACAAAAGCGCCACATTCGAGGAAGCGGATAGAAGCAGCAGATGGCCAAGTCACACGCGAGGAATTTGATGCGTTGCGTGATTCCCAGAATGATACCGCGAAGACACTGGCTCGTCTGGAGTCACACGTACTGACCATCATCCGCCTTGACAAAGGGCATAAGCGCAAGCGGGCGTCCACAAGTGCCGCAGCCTCGCTCGGCCGGGAAGCTTCGAAGCGGAAATGCCAGTCAGATGATGACGAAGAATCCACGTGCGATGAGGACGAGTTGCCGGCGAAAGTGGCACGGCACGCGCGTCACGACAAGTCGCCAGTGCTCCAAACCGCCCTTGACATCCTTCCAGCGGAGAAGGCTTGGAAGGTGAGGCCTCGCATAGTGTGTTCTGCTCACCTCGTGGCACAGTTGTTGGATGCACTACATATCTCGTCACCGTGTCCCCCCCCCGCACAACTATTTTCATTGTCGCAGGGTGTTTGCGACATGGTTAAGGATCATCTGTTTCTAGAAGCCCCGAACGAGAAGATGGACTTCTATCCGAGTCGCGACGCCAAAAACGCCGGCCTATGCCATGTCGTGTCCACCATTTCTCCCAAAACTGCGACTCTGGCGTTAGACGCGGATAAGGCTCGACGGCAGGATCTGAACAAGACCTTGTCCGAGTACAAAACAGGGTTGGCCGGTCGCGCTCGCGGAGTTTTTCTTCCACGAATTGGTCTTTTCCGTGACGACGAGGACAGGGCCAGTCCTTGGGCACGTAAGACGGAGCGCACTGGGGAGCGTGCCCGAAAGAGATATTGCGTCCCCGTCCCAGACGATGGTGCGTGTTCGCATGTCATATGGCCGGAGCAATTATGGCCGCAACTCCTGTGTCGTGCCATAGTGGACCAGACATGTCTTTGAACCCTCCCCTTTTTCCGTACGCGGTATCGTTGTACCCATTTTGCATTCCACGTGCACAGGGGACCCGACCTTGTGCAAGTGGCACATCAGCAAGGATGGACTGCCATTTGCACCCGGAGCGTTCGCGGCATGTGCCATCGCGGCTTTCGGAGGGAAGCGGAAGGACAAAGAAACAACTATAAAGCTGTACCACCTGTCGTGGCTCGAGCACCTTGTACGTTTACACCGATGCGAACATATGTTGTAGCCACTTTCGTTCAACTAGCCGTTCTAAATGGGCTTCTCCTGCCTTCGCAGATCACGGACGCGATTATCAACTGGGAGAAGCGCAAGGGGAAACTGCACAACTCTCCGTGCGAGAACAGCGCTTCTGTGCGGAGGATTCAAAAGCTGGCCTTCGATGCCATTGCGGATGCAGTATGCCGGAATGAAGTGCCCTACGACGAGGAGAAGAAGTCCTGGAAGTGGGGCAGGCATGGGCTCCGTCTATCATCTTGCGGCCTGGAATGCCTCCTGGAAGATGAAGCAGCCTCCGAAGACGAAGAACATGAGTCCTCCGCGTCGGGAGCATCGGATAGTGAAACAGATGGGTGAAGTGCTGATAGTGTGTTTAATCCACTTGTGTGTCGTAGACTAGTGTAGTGGTTTAGTAAGGACAGGTTGTGGTTGTTGTTGGTTCAGTGCATATGTGCAATAAATCGGTGACATATATGTTGGATCTTGCACACCTAGGGGAGACCTTGCGCATGTTGGACACGAGGATGGTTGAAACGCAACTCTCTGCATTCCGCGCAGTACGGCGACAATTGCGGCGCTAATCGCGGCGACATATGCGGCGGGTTAAATAGGAGCCGTTAGATGCCACGCTAGTCTAGCGACGTGGATAGAGGGCAACCGTACAATCCGCCGAACCGCTCATCAATGAAACGGGCCTTTTTTTAGACCGACGACGGTGTCCAATGGCTATTTGCCACGTGTGTGATGGAGATGGTCACAGATGTGTTATCGTGAGATCCGCGACAATTACGTGTGTACGTGCGATTGGTATCAGTAGTCCTAGTTGGAAAACCCTATCACCGAACGGACGGCGTGTGTAGGTACAGGTGGATTCCACTACAAATCGAGGGATGACATTTGTATCGGACGGACGGTAGAGATGAGGCGTATGCGTGTGAGATCTGGAGTTTGTCGGCGTATCCGGAGCGGCCATGTGCCGTGCTGCGGTTGGCAGAGCGGAGTTGCCACGCGACAATCGCGTGCGTACAACTGTGGCCATCTCGACCGTACATGCGGCACGATACGATTCGTTATGGTTGGGCATCCACCTGTCATAAAGCGTGATTACACGTGTAGATATTATGCTGACGTGGAATAGTGACTTCATGTATGCTAATCGGCAGCTATGTGGCAACGCACAGATGTAACCGTGGAGTGTCCGCATGGTGACGCAAATGTCACTGACAGGTACATGACGTAGAAGCGACCCCCATGACGCTGTGCGTGTTGCGACCATGTTGCGGGAAACGTTGCTAAAAAGCTGCGGGAAAGTTGCGGGAAAACCACTTTCCCTGTAACCCTGACCCAGAAGCCTTTGACCTAGACTTTTTTTTTGCGAAACCAAAGTTGCGGAAAAGCAACTTTGAAGCTGCGGGAAGCAACTATTTCGCGATGTGAGTCTCATCTCCTCGACCTATTTCAGTCGAGCGATTTCACACGAGATTCATAATTTTCTTGAGTCTTGTTGTTTCATTTTCCAATACTTCGTAGTCGTCGTTGAATTAGGAAAGCGCAAATCGAGCAAGACCACCGCGACGGGTGGTACGCAAACTGCGGGAAATAAGATCCACCACTGTCACCTATTTTCTTGAAGCGGGAGCGCCGTAACGATTTGCGCGCTCAACGCAGCGCTGCAGGAGCGCATGGTGGAGCCCACGGAGCAGCTGTTGCGCAGCAACGAGGCGCTGCGGCGAGAATAGAGTGGAACCTGCGGCACCTGCAGCGATGCATCGAGGTGAGGAGCAGTCATGCCATCCACCTTTTTTACTGGCAGAATTACAGAGCTGCGGTACGGTTACCACCCACTTGTACCGATCTCGCTGACCTCTGCTTCCGCGTGTTCGCGCAAGGCGGCAGGACTTGGAGCAATGGCGCTGCTGCATATCACAGCAGTCGCCGGTTCTGGAGCGGATTGGCGGAGCTGCGCGAGTAGCGCACGGAGGCAGAGTCCGCCAACCGCCTCCATGAACCCGTGCTCGGTGAGATGAGAACTTCACGATAGAGTTTACCCCAGCTCGGACTGCTGCACGCATGCTCACGGCCTTGCACTCACGCGTTCCTCATAGACTCTTGCCTTGCTGTATACTCAGTTTCTACCCACATTTGCCATACACTGCCCAGGCATGACGCAGCTGCTGCTGTCGGAGGAGCAGCACGGCTTCGTGGAGATCATGAACGACATTCTGGATCTGAGCAATATCGAGGCAAACGAGTTTGAGATGGGCACCGCGACTTCGTTGTCACCGAGTGCGTCTAGGACAGCGTTAACCTGCGTGAGGTTAGCGCTCGCTCGCTCAGGATTTCTCTATGCTCCTACAGTGGCCTTATCGACTCTTGGCTGCACCCAATATAAATTTGACATACCAACTTAGCCTATTCTCCCTCTCCACCCCGCATCCCCTCACCCTCCCAGCTGCCTCACCTACCTGGAGAGCAGGTGGCGGCTCTGTCCCGTCCACTGCGCCAGATCGCCCTCGACTGCCTCCTCGCCTTGCTCTTCCTCCCACCTCCCCCCTTCTCCACCTCCCGCTCCCCCCCTACTGCCAACCCTGCCTCCTCCGGATACTGCTCACGTATGTGTCACGGGTTGGGATGGGGTGTCATGGGTGGTATGGTGGGGCATGGAACGTCATGGGATGGCATGGCGTGACCTGATGTGGTGGGGCACAGGTGAGGTGTGTAGGCATGGTGCATGTAGGTGGCATGGCGAGGCACATGGGGCACGGCGAGGCGAGACCTGTAGAAGCATGCCTTGGCAATGCAAAGTCCATGCCTGCAGCTGGCAGTGGAATTCAGTGTGTTTTCACTCCCGCCCAATTTCTGTTCTCCTTCTTCCTCCCGCTCGCTCCCCTCTCATCCCCCACTCTCTTGCCCCTGTCCCACCGCAGCGTGTGTGATGGCATGGGAGCAGCGAGGACAACGATGAATAAGAGGGTAGCGAGCACGATGCTAGCGCGCATTGTGTATGAGTGCACCGTCGCTGCCAACAGCCTGGATGCCATCCGCTGCCGGCAGACACACCCCTTCGACCTTCCGCTCATGGATGTGCAGGTGAGCGGTGCACTGCGGTGCAAGTGCGTGGGGGGGCATGGACGAGCAGGAGGGAAGGTCATCTAGGGCATGCATCTATGCATGCGTGTATGATCTATGCATCCAGGCTCTGACCAGCTCTCTGGTTCTGACCAGCTCTCTGTTTTGACCAGCTCTCTGTTTTGACCAGCTCTCTGGTTCTGACCAGCTCTCTGTTTTGACCAGCTCTCTGTTTTGACCAGCTCTCTGGTTCTGACCAGCTCTCTGTTTTGACCAGCTCTCTGTTTTGACCAGCTCTCTGTTTTGACCAGCTCTCGGTTTTGACCAGCTCTCTGGTTCTGACCAGCTCTCTGTTTTGACCAGCTCTCTGTTCTGACCAGCTCTCTGTTTTGACCAGCTCTCTGTTTTGACCAGCTCTCTGTTTTGACCACCTCTTTGTTTTGATAGCGTCGCTTCCCATTCACTCTGTGCCGCACCGTTCTGCAATCATATGTTCGCTTAGCCCTCCATGTACTACTGCTATCCGCATTTCGCTTGCCGTTCGCTTACTAGCAGACCCCGTACTGCCAGGCCCCCTTGAAAGCACCCCACTTGAACACCCCTAGCAACCAAGTAACTTATCGTACAAGTAGATTAGTTTTTGGAATGTCTCAACTCCACCTTAGATTTTCAGCGGCTCGCGGAGAGCGCAGAGTCCTCGCGTGGTCGCGCTCGATACATATCTGCGCATGCGCCCTCCCTCCTCTTGCGACCACCCTCCTCGCTTTCTTCTCGTCAACCCGCCAACTTCACATTCAACGACTTCGCCTGGTCATTAACCGATGCTCTGATTGCGCCCCAACGATGGTCTCTCTTGTGTGTGTTGGTTTTCTAGGGTGTTCTCATTCATATATCCCCTTGTGTGCGTGCACAGGAAAAAGTGTACAACTCGTTTAAAGGCTCTCTTGCTGTCCGCTCTACACTCACTCGTCTCAAACACCTGTGAAACCCCCACCTCAACTTACCGCATCAACACTCTCCCTCACCTCCAGCACCTGTAAGACCCTCCCCTATCACCCATTTCCCACTGTCCTGTAACCCTTGCCGTTCCCTACTCACTCTCACTCTATCATGATCAACAATACCTCATCCCATCTCAATACCCCCCCCCCCCCCCCCCCTCCCCTCCCCTTCCCACTTTCTTCCTCCCCCTTCCTTCCCCCCCGAACCACGATTTTCTCATCAGTATCAGCTGGATGGCTTGTATTTGAACCTCGTTGACTGTTTTTTATTGAATCGGTCTCCTGCGACGAAGGGAATGAGGCATCTTCGAGGCATCTGAGGGGGAAGAAGTGACGAGGGAGAGGCATAGACGGGGGGGATGAAGGAACTGTGGGGAAAGCAGCGTTGGGGGGAATGAGGGAGCAGCTGGGGAGGCAGCGATAAGTGGGAGGTGGCAACTAAGGGGGATGTAGTGATGGGAGGGTTGAGGGAGCAGGGGGAAAGACAGCTATGGGGGGGATGAGGGAGCAGGGTGGGGAGACAGCGACAGGGGGAATGGAGGAACAGTGGGTGAGGCAGTGACAGGAATGGGGTAGCAGTGAGGGAGGCAATGACGGGGGAGGAGCGTCGGGGGAGGTTGCGACGGGGAGGAGGAGGGAGCAGCAGGGGAGGTAGCAATAAGGGGGATGTGGCACCTAAGGGGGATGCATTGACAGGGGGAAAGCAGGAGTAGTGGGGGGGGCAGCGATGGGGGGATGGGTGAGCAGTCGGGGAGGCATTGATGGGGGGGATGAGGGAGCAGTAGGTGAGGGGATGAAGGAGCAGTTGGGGAGGCCGTGATGGGGGAAAAGTGAGAGGGGGAGGTAGCAACGAGGGAGATGAGGGAGCAGAGGGAGAGGTAGTGATGGGGGATGTGGAAGCAGAGGGAATGGCAGTGATGGGCTCTTTCTCATGCAATGATACCGTAGAGGCTCCTCATCTCCCCCTGCATTATACCGGGGTAGATTGGATGGCGCATTGGTTCGAAGATCTTGCTAATGTAGGCTTTGTACTGTAGGGTCGGATGCAACAAGCACCTCTGATGTTTTGTGTTTAATTTGTGCATGTGTGACCGCTGGCTTATTTATGGTTTTATAAAACTGATTTAAACAACCAAAAAACTTTGTGCAATGACAGGGCATGCTGCTGCTGGACAAATGTGACTATACGAAATGCTGCCTATAATGAGTGAAAGTTCTTAATGATAGTTTGCAGTCACAAATGCCATGTAAGATTTTACATATATATAAGTTGTGTCCTTGCATTTTACATTAGTGTACTGTTACGCAACGTTATACAGAAACGAGTTTCCCTTTGACGTTGTTCACTTAGGAGCGGGGGGGATTGTTCGTAGCAAGATGTGGCGCGAGGTATGCAGCAACATACCCCCAGCAATGATCCACAAGTATGTTCCGTTTGGCATACTTTGAACTATGTTAAAACATTCTTTCAGCATATTTTTTTGGGGCCGAAATTTTGTGACGACAGCGTCAATTGCACCGTCAAAATCTCGGAGTGTTCCGTCCAGCGTAAAAAACGGAACCGTCAAAATTGCTTGCTCCGTCAAATCCAACTAAGTAACTCTCCTCCCCCCACCCGCAAACCCCACAGGTGCTGGACTGCAGCAACAGCACGAGCAGCAACTGCATCGACGGTGGGTGGCTGACGGCAGCAGCGCTGGACTACATGGTGGACGCCACACGCCAGTGGGGGCTGTTCCCAATGGGGCTGTTCCCAATGTGGAGGGCGTCTCATCGCCACAGCACCGATTCAACTCTCCTCCCCCACCCCGCAAACCCCTCAGGTGATTGACTGCAACAACAGCAGCAGCAACTGCGTTGACGGCGGGTGGCCGACGGCAGCGCTGGACTACATTGTGGACGCCACACGCCAGTGGGGGGGCCTCGCCGCCGAGACACCCTTCTTCCCGTACCTGCAGAGGCAGAGCAGATGCGTCCGGCGCAAGGTACGCCTGGGGGTGGTCTGCCAGGGGGAGGTGGTATTTGAGAAATCTCAATACCGCGGCAGTGGGGAGGGCTTTTCGCCGAGTTAGCCTTTTGAATCGTCTCAGAACTCAACTTTTATCACGTCGCCACGCGGCAGTGGGGCAGCCTCACCGCCGAGGCAGCGGGTCGCCTGGGGGAGGAGACTTTTAACACTAATATTTCTCAGGCGTTACATGGGTGGTTTTTGAGTCGACTCAAAAGGCAGCGGAATGCCTGGGGGAGGCAACTTCTAACACCAGTATTTCACAGGCGTTACATGGGTGGTTTGCCTGGAAGAGGTACTACGCCTGGGGGAGGTACGCCTGGGGGAGGGTGCATCTGGGAACGGTGCCTTGCCCATGTATATTCTTATGACCTAGTGTCCTGCTCTTGTGCCCTGACCTTGCACCCCTGCCCATGTGCTCACGTGCCCATGTGCGCCCATGCGCCCATGCGCCCATGCGCCCATGCGCCCATGCGCCCATGCGCCCATGCGCCCATGCGCCCATGCGCCCCTGCGCCCATGCCCAAGCGCCCATACTCATGCGCCCACGCCCATGTGCTCTGTCTGTGCAGCCATGCGCCCATGCCCCTGTCACCACGCCCATGCGCCCTCTCTGTGCGCCCCTGCGCCCATACCCCTGCGCCCATACCCCTGCGCCCATACCTCTGCGCCCATACCCCTGCCCCCATACCCCTGCGCCGTGTCTGTGCGCCCAGGCGACGACCATAGGCATCACGGGGTACGACCAGGTGGACTTCTACGGCTGGTTTGGCCTTCTCCTTGCTGTCAATGTAAGCCTTGCTGTCAACGCAAGCCTTGCTGTCAACGTAAGCCTTGCTGTCAACGTAAGGCTAAACGCCGACTAGGTACCACGTTAAGTCATGGCAAGTACTGGTGGGCATCACGGGGTACGACCAGGTGGACTTCTACGGCTGGCTCGCCCTGCTGCTCGCTGTCAACGTAAGGCTCGGTGTGCTTCCGTGCCGGTGTGCTTCCGTGCCGATTATAGATAATACTTCTGTGACAGTTCAGGTAAGAGGGCATGTAATTTGCACAAACATTCTGGCTGTAGCTTCTTCACCCCTTACCTTCCCCTTCCTCTCCGCCCGCACTTGCCAATCCGCCCATTCCTCATCTCTCATTCTCCTCTCCTCCCCTTATCATCTCTTTCCCTCATCCTCTTCTCCCCTTATCCTCTCCTACCCCTCTCCTCCCCTTCCTCTCCTCCTCTTTTCCTCTCCTCCCCTTATCCTCTCCTCCTCTCCTCCCCTTCTTCTCTCCTTCCCTCTCCTCTCCTCCCCTTCCCTCGCCCCCCTCCCCTCTCCTACACTCCACCTCTCCTTCCCTTTCCTACTCACTCCCCTCCCCCCTTTGCCTATCTGCTGCAGACTCAGCCCACCATTGCCTTCGTGCTAGGCTCCTACCCCTCCTAATCCACCTTCCCTTCTCATCCCCTCCGCCTCTCCTTCCTTCCCTACCCACTATGCTGCCCCAACGCCTCTCTGCTGCAGATGCAACCCACCATTGCATTCGTGCGAGGCTCCTACCCCTCCTTCCAGACGTACACGCAGGTACGGGAAGGGAAGCAATGTATGGTGTGTGTTTTGAGCCGACCCAGGTGACTTTTGAGTCGACTAAAAAGTCACCTTGTTACAATGGCGTACGGGAAGGGAAGCACTGTGTGGTGTGTGTTTTGAGCCGACCCAGAAGCAGTCACCCCTCCTTCCAGACGCACTCTCAGAGGTACTGCACTGTTTTGAGTCCCTTTTGGGTTGACGCAAAAGGCACCGAGGCTCGTTGCAAGTTGCTTTTGAGATTTCTCAGAAAACAACCTGCAACATCACGCACTCAGAGGTACTGCACTGTTTGGGTGTGTTTTGAGTCCCTTTTGGGTTGACGCCAAAGGCACCAAGGCTCGATTTTTTGGGGCATAAGAGCGTCTCAAAAGCCACCGTCGCGTTTCTTTGAGGCTTCTGAGACGCCTACACTTCCTTCCAGACCCCCCCCCCCCCCCCCGCCCCCCCCCCCACACACACACACAAACACGCACACACACGCACACACACACACACACGCACACACACACGCACACACACACGCACACACACACACACACACACACACACACACACGCGCGCGCGCACACACACACGCACACGCACGCACACACACACACACACACACGCACACACACACACACGCACACACACGCACACACACACACACACACGCAGACACACACACAGGTACGGGGAGCAGAGTTTAGGTGGTATTTTTCAGCCGACTTAGAGGCTCTTACCCCCTTTTGAGAATCCCCAGAAGTGATTTCATCCTGTCCTCCTCACAGGTAGCAGGGACTTTGCTTCGCTCATGTGATGGGCAGTCATGGCATGTAGAAGCAATAACATGCATGGCATGCAGCCATGGAATGCTGTCAACTGTGCTCATCCTTTCCCTTCTCCCTCCTCCTTTCCCTCATTCCTCTCTCCCTTCCACCTCTCCCCGTCCGCATGTTACCCCACTTCACAGGGCATATACAACGACCCAGGGTGTGCAGCGGCAGGAGTGGTGGATCACAGCGTGCTAGTGATGGGGTGGTGTGAGAGTTACTTTTGAGTCGACTAAAAAATGAAGTGGTGCAAGAGGTACCATGCATTGCACCGTCCTCACCTTTCCCATTTCCAACCCCTCCACCTCTCTCCCTCCTCTTCTCTCTCTCTCCCTCCACTTTGCTCCCTCCCATCCAGGGCATATACAGCGACGCAGGGTGTGCAGCGGCAGGAGTGGTGGATCACAGCGTGCTGGTGATGGGCTACAGCATCACGGCTGAGGGC
The DNA here is from genome assembly GCA_947471745.1 of Closterium sp. Naga37s-1. Classification (NCBI taxonomy): domain Eukaryota; kingdom Viridiplantae; phylum Streptophyta; class Zygnematophyceae; order Desmidiales; family Closteriaceae; genus Closterium; species Closterium sp. Naga37s-1. Next base: position 71,466 of record CANJKZ010000484.1, on the reverse strand, counting down.
GCCTTCTGGATCCTCCGCAACTCCTGGGGAGCCTCGTGGGGCATGCAGGTGGGATGTGTTGTGTCGCATGTTCTGCAGGTGGGCTGTGTCGCATGTTCTGCAGGTGGGCTGTGTCGCATGTTCTGCAGGTGGGCTGTGTCGCATGTTCTGCAGGTGGGCTGTGTCGCATGTTCTGCAGGTGGGCTGTGTCGCATGTTCTGCAGGTGGGCTGTGTCGCATGTTCTGCAGGTGGGCTGTGTCGCATGTTCTGCAGGTGGGCTGTGTCGCATGTTCTGCAGGTGGGCTGTGTCGCATGTTCTGCAGGCGGGCTGTGTCGCATGTTCTGCAGGTGGGCTGTGTGCTGCTAGCCTCACAGGGATGCACCGTCATGCTCCTAGTGCCACGTAACCCATTGCACTGCACTGTGTCACGTGCTCCTGCTCTTCCCGAGCCGTTTTTTCTTCTTATGCTCTTTCCTCTTTCCTCTCTCCCCTCCCCTCTTCCCTTCCTCTGCGTGCATTCTCACTCTCTTTCTGCATTCTCACTCTCTGCATTTAGGGTTACATGCAAATGGCCTTTGAGGGAGGCGTTGGCATCTGTGGCATTCACTCAGTGCCGGCCCTCTACCCCATCATTAAGAGTGAGTAGACCTCACATCCACTTTGCGTACGCACACACATGCATGCACGCAGACGCGCACACTCAGTGGGGGGCGCTGGCATCTGTGGCATTCACTCAGTGTCGGCCCTCTACCCCATCATTAAGAGTGAGTAGACCTTCTTGCTTCTATCCAGAGCGCATGTGCACATGTGCACTTGCACTCGCACGCACACTCGCTCGCACACATGCACGCGCACTCGCACGCACACTCGCACGCACACTCGCACGCACACACGCACGCACACTCGCACGCACACTCGCTCGCGCACTCGCACGCGCACTCGCACGCCCACTCGCACGCGCACTCGCACGCACACTCGCACGCACACTCGCACGCACACTCGCACGCACACTCGCACGCACACTCGCACGCACACTCGCATGCACACTCGCACACTCAGCACCCAGTGACATGTCAGCACCTTGAACCCCCTTTCCTTGCCCCCTCCCCCCACACCAGCGCCCTCACCATGCCTGTCACCTCAGAACCCATGTGGGGGAGGCACATGTCAGGACCTTGGGAGCGGCCAGTACACATGCATGTGCGAGGAGCCGTACTTCATAGCCGTTACTGACAAAGGCGGCGCGCAGACGTGTGTCTTTGGTGAGTGGCGCCCACACCTGTGTGTTTGGCGAGATGGGGTGCGGGCATGGGTGGTTGAGATGGGATGGGATGGTATCCAGGAAGGAAGCACAAACGTGACACTCGTTTGAGTTGCAGGGTGCTTTTGAGAATCCTCAAAAACACTAAGAAAAAGGCTCACACTGATTTCCCCCTACTTTTCCCCCGTTTTTTCCCACCTTTTCCCCGCTTTTCACCCACTTCTCCCCACTTGCCATCATCTTCCCGCCCTTCCCTTCCCATTACAACACATGACCTTACATTGGATCTCTCCTCCCTCCCTCTCCCTCCCAATCCCTCCAACTTCCCTTGCGCCTCCTCCCCTCTCCCCCGACCTCTTCCCCTCTCCTTGCCCCCGCCCCTCGTCCCCTCCCCACCGCCCACTCGCCCCCTCCCACTTTCCCTTTTCCCACTCGCCCTCTCCCACGTCCCCTCTCCCCACTCGCCCCCTCCCACGTCCCCTCTCCCCACTCGCCCCTTCCCGCTCGCCCCCTGCCAGCTGACGTGTGCAGCCTGCAGGATGACAATCCCTGTGCGGTCGGCACGTGCATCAACGACAATGCGGGCGGCTTCTTTTGTCTCTGTCCGCCGGGATTTGACCAGGGGTACCGGCCCAATGGCGCTCACACATGCGTCCCAAGTAAGTGTTCATGCGGGCGGCTTCTCTTGTCCTTTAGATATTCATGTTTCTTTAGGAGCCACAGCAAATCACATCTATCCCATCCCATGTATGCACACTTTACTTCTGAACCATCACTGCAGCTTCCTTTCTCTTGTGTTCTTCTCGCCTCTCAATCACCACTCCTCCATTCCTCTCCTCTCTCCTCTCCTCACCTCCCCACTTCTTGCTTCTCACTCACCTAACCACACTTATCCGTCCCTCCGGAACCTGTTCACCTTTTGAGGCGCCTCAATACTCCTCACCTCCCCACTTCTTGCTCCTCTCTAACCCTAACCACACTTCTTCGTCCCTCTTCAACTTGTTCCCCTCCCTCCCGTCCCCTCTCCACCTGACTCTTTCCAGCCTCCAACACAACCACCACCCTTTTTTTCAGCCTTTTTTTTTTGTCTGTCCTCCCTGCATTCCTGCAGCCTCCAACCCCTCATACACCGTCGTCTTCCCAATAGACATCGACTGCCCGCTAGTCTACCAGCTCTACGGCCTCACGGAGGAGGCGTTTCTCGCTCAGAACCCGGACCTGGTGAGCTCTCCCTCTCCGCTACCGCTTCTCCCTTCTCAAAAGTGGACCTGTCCACTTCTCTCTCTAAAGTGACTCCTAATAGTATATCTCGCTCACAGCCGCAACCGCTTCACCCCGCGTCTACCATACAAACCTTTCTGCCTCTCAGAACCTGCAACTCGTGCTACTCACACCCCAACGCACCCACCCCACCCCATCCCACCTCACCCCACACCACCCCACCCCACCCCACCCCACCCCACCCCACCCCACCCCACCCAACCCCATGTTATCACCTTTTGAATAACAGAATATGGATCACTGCATGACCATCCCTGCCAACACAGAAGTGAGCATGCTGCCGCCCCTCACGGGGTCGGTGCAGTGCGGGCTGTTCTACTCGTGGTCACTCCACCCCCACCCCACCCCGCCCCACCCCACTGCACCACACCCCACCGCACCCTACCCCACCGCACCCCACCCACAGAGCATGGACCACTGCGTGACCATCCCCAAAAGCACGTAAGCGAGCGTGCTGCCGCCCCTCATGGGGTCGGTGCAGTGCGGGCTGTTCTACTCGTGGCCTGGTCACTGGTGCAATTCACAGCCCATCCCATCCCACCCCACCTCACCCCACCCACAGAGCATGGATCACTGCGTGACCATCCCCAAAAACACGGAAGTGAGCGTGCTGCCACCCCTCATGGGGTCTGTGCAGTGCGGGCTGTTCTACTCGTGGACGGCGAATGACACATGCAAGGGCGTCGCGAGCTTGTTCTCGCTCACAGTGGCCGGCTTGCTTCGTCTCAACCCCGGGATCAACTGCACGAGTAAAACCGCCTGGAACGCTCCGACTGTGAACCAGCAGGTGAGATTCGGTACAGTGCGGTGCTTAATGGTATGGCGGCCCAGTTGGCGGTGAATCCGCTGTGGGGCTCGTCCCGGAGATCAACAGATTGTTGTGTGCTGACACGCCCATGCCCATGCCCATGCCCATGCGCACGGAAGGTGTATCTGAGTAGCTTCGGAAAAAAAAGAAGAACGAGGCGCCTCAAAGCTAGTCTGCTCAGTGTTTTTGAGAATTCTCAAAAACACTCTGCAAAAAAAAGAAGAACGAGGCGCCTCAAAACATGAGACGACTTGGCACTACGAAAGTGGGCTCGATTCGGAGACGAACAGCTTGTGAGCTGACAGACCTGCACATGCGCACGGGGGGTAACGGGGCAGACCTGCCCTTGGGCGCGCAGCTGTGCATGGCAATAGGCAACGGGGCAGACCTGTTGGGTGCGCAGCTGTGCATGGCAATAGGCAACGGGGCAGACCTGCCCTTGGGCGCGCAGCTGTGCATGGCACTAGGCAACGGGGCAGATCTGCCCTTGGGCGCGCAGCTGTGCATGGCAATAGGCAACGGGGCAGACCTGCCCTTGGGCGCGCAGCTGTGCATGGCACTAGGCAACGGGGCAGACCTGCCCTTGGGCGCGCAGCTGTGCATGGCAACAGGCAACGGGGCAGACCTGCCCTTGGGCGCGCAGCTGTGCATGGCAATAGGCAACGGGGCAGACCTGCCTGCACCGAGGTAGAGTTTTATGCGCCTCAAAAACCACTTCCCTTCTTCCTCTCTTCCTGCCCTTGTGTGTGCGCAGCTGTGCGTGGCATTAGGCAACGGGGCAGACCTACCCATGTGCACGGCATGGTACACAGTGATAGTGGGGGACACATGTCCGAGCATCATGGCGGATCACTGTCCCCTCTTCCCACCTCTACACACTCTCCTTGCCCTCCACGCAGCTGTGCGTGGCATTAGGCAACGGGGCGGACCTACCCATGTGCACGGCATGGTACACAGTAAAGGCAGGGGACACGTGTGCGGGCATCATGGCGGATCATTCTCTCAACGACACCACATTCTTTGCACTCAACCCGGGGCTGGGCTGTGACAGCCTCTTCCCCTCCGTTGGGGGAAGCCTCTTCCCTTCCTTCAGTGGCAGCGGCCGCGGCTGGAGTGGGGATGGCGTGCAGGTGAGCGGTGGAGTGCGGTGAAGGTGGGTGAGGGTATGGGGGGTGAGTTTCTTTACTTTCTTCGCACTCAACCCGGGGGTGGGCTGCGACAGCCTCTTCCCCTCTATTGGGGGCGTAAGGGGCAGCCTCTTCCCGCCCTTCAATGGCAGCGGCCAAGGCTGGAGTGTGAATGGCGTGCAGGTGAACGGTGGGGAGCGGTGATGGTGCTGACTGCAGTATACGCCCATCCATCCCATCCTTCTACCACCATTTACCCAACCATTTCCCCCTCACTAGTATACGCCCTTCCAACTTTCCAGGTTGCGTTTTCATGCACTATTGGACTACCCTCCACGCCCATCCATCCCATACTTCTACGTGCGATAACATATTTTTAGGCGACTCAAAAGTCGTTGTCATGCATGATTTGAGTATTCTCGTATGACGAGTCGCTTTTTTAGTTGACTCATCATACATGCATGATTAGAGTATTCTCCATGCCCTTCCAACCCAAACTTCTACCACCATTCCACGCCCATCCATCCCCATCACAAGTGTGAGTGTCTCATAATACATTGCCAATGCACCCAGCCCATTGCCTCGCTCTCACGTCGTTTCCTGCACACGCCTATCTTCCCCCTTTTATGCTCTTATCTTCCCCTTTTTATGTTCCCATCTTCCCCCTTTTATGCTCCCATCTTCCCTTTATGCTCCCATCTTCCCCCTTTTTATGCTCCCATCTTCCCCCTTTTATGCTCCCATCTTCCCCCTTTTATGCTCCCATCTTCCCCCTTTTATGCTCCCATCTTCCCCCTGTTATGCTCCCATCTCCCCCCTTTTTATGCTCCCATCTTCCCCCTTTTTATGCTCCCATCTTCCCCCTTTTTATGCTCCCATCTTCCCCCTTTTATGCTCCCATCTTCCCCCTTTTATGCTCCCATCTTCCCCCTTTTATGCTCCCATCTTCCCCCTTTTATGCTCCCATCTTCCCCCTTTTTATGCTCCCATCTTTCCCCTTTTATGCTCCCATCTTCCCCCTGTTATGCTCCCATCTTCCCCCTTTTATGCTCCCATCTTCCCCCTTTTATGCTCCCATCTTCCCCCTTTTATGCTCCCATCTTCCCCCTGTTATGCTCCCATCTTCCCCCTTTTTATGCTCCCATCTTCCCCTGATGGGAAGACTCGATGTTGGAGTGCAAGCAAGCAGAAGATAGGGTGTTGTTTGCATCCCTGATGTGTATTTCCATCTGCAGTTGGTGGGGAATAAATGATGGAATGACTCGCATCGAGCTTTGGGTGGCGTTTTCATTGGCTGTTGCAGTCAGTGGGCTGTCAGGGAGGGCTGCCTTTGGGCTTTGTTTTATGTACTCTACCTTTCTAACTTGTAATGTATTGGGTTGATTGGATAAAAACTTTGCTGTGAATTGTGGAGCTTGGGTGACCAGTAGTGTGTTTCTCATTGCCGCAATGCAGCATGGGTGTGGATTGACTTGGGCATGTTGGCAGTACTAGAAACAATCACATCAACATGCTGTCACACTAAATTCATAATCACACCGCACTATACCCCATGCCTTCCGTCACATGATGACTTCACCCCAACATAATATTTGTAACGTTGATCATCTTTATGTTGGGCTAGCACGTTGGCACACGGGTGTAGGGCAGCATGCTTTAAAGGCGCCCCAAAAGGTGCTGTGCATTGTTGTGGGGCCTGGAGGGGTAGACTGAGAGTTTACAGAGTGTCTAACCATGGTGTCAAAGTGTCTGCTTGGACGCAAGTGGAAGATATGCATCGACCAAATGAGAGCAGCCTAGGGTCTTGGCTGGTGTTTTGAATGGTTCTTGCAGCCAGTGGAGTATCAAACCTTACTGTGTTCCCACGCCACACCTTATCCAAGCCAAGTGTGCTCAGGAATGGTGTACTCTATCGAGAGAGTTGTGGGGCTATCGAGGAATGGTGTACTCTATCGCCAAGTGTCCGCGGACGTATCGCGGACAAGGGCACGAGCACCCCAGACTCGGAAACGAGACGCATCGCCAACCTCTCCCGTCCAACGTAGTGTGGGCGAGGTCTCCGGGAAGGAGACACGGGGCCAGAGGTTGAGCTGCTGCGCGGCGTACCGGACCGCAAACGGCCACAGAAAATGGGGAGCCGCCGCATGGATCAAGGAGGTACAAGCAACCTCCATGACTAAGCCAATGCGGTGCTCAGCAACCACATTTTGCTGCGGTGAGCCCGAAAGCGTGAACGACTGCTCGATGCCCTCCCCCTGACAGAAGGCCCGCAAGAGGTCGGAGGTGAACTCACCACCTCTCCGAGAGTGCAGACGCAGGACAGGAAGGTCTTGGCGGAACGTGCGGCGGAGCTGGAAACGAACTGCTTGGATCCAAGGGATCAGGACAGTAGAGACCTCACCCTTGGTGCGCAAGGGGAAGACCGTGGTGTAACGCGAGTAGTCGTCGACAACCAGCAGAAAGTACCGCTCACCGCCTTGTCCACGAACGCGGGCTGGGCCCCACACGTCCAGGTGGAGGGTCTGCAGAGGAGCCTCTGTCGGGGGAAACAAAGAGGAGTTAAGAGGGGCACGCTGCCGCCCCTCGACGCAAGGAAGGCAGGGCGGCGCAGGCGAGGCAGGGAGGGGAGGGAGAGACTTGGGAAGACCAGACACAAGGAGGCGATGGTGCATGCCATGGAGACATAGCAAGGCGGTGGTGCCAGAGAAGAGTCTGGTGCGACAGGGAGCGACACGAACAAGGGGAGGCTACCTGACCTGACGCAGACACCTGACCAGTAGCAGCTACCTGAGGAGACAAAGTCGTCAGTGTGTAAAGACTCGACCCTGGCCGACAGGTGAACGTGGCCAGGTGATGGCCAGTCCTGGAGCACGTATAGATTGCCACACGCTGTCCTCCAGGGGTAAAGGTGTCAACCCAATGATCTTGGAGGACGGCGTTGCTCACCAAGTTTGTCAAAAACGAGGGGAGGTGGAGACCTGACAGTGAGGCAGACGGAACCGCCGGGCACGGAAGCACAGTGGAGGACCGTGCAAGAACTGGGCCCCCTGAGGGGTCAGCCAGAGAGACTGCAACATGTGCAGGGAGTGGTGTGAGTGCGATACTGTCACAGAAGAAGCAGCGGGAAGCACCTGAGTCAAGCGTGAAGGTGTGCAAGGCCTCAGGAGGTGCAGTAAATGAGAGAGCAGACTCACCAGCACCTAAGGTAGCAGCCTCACTAGCACCTAGAGCAGCAACCTCTATACCGGGGTCGTACTGCACACACAGGTAACAGTCACTCTCAGCACCACTAGGCAATTTAGACATGGCAGTAAGGATGGCGTCATAGTCTAAAGCAAAGACATCAACGCCCGACCTAAGCAGCTCAAGCCAGTGGGGGGTTTCAGCCTCGTCGCCAAACTCTGCGTGCCAGGCGTCAGTAAAGTAGGCGAAGCAGCGGGACTGTGCGTGACCAGGTGTCCCACAGGTCCGACCAGCTCGACGACCTGTGCGAATGACGTACGGACAGCGACCAGGATTCGGAGACGTCCCACGCTGGTAAAGCCACTCACGAAGCTACTGGGGCGTAAGGGTCGGACGCCGCCATAGCTGCATCTGGCCACCGCCAAAGACTCCACACCACACAGCTCCACAGTGACTGCTACTACGGCTGCCACGACTCCCACTGCTGCCAACATCGTCGTCACCACTCCCACCGCGACTACAAAGTGAAGTCATGGCGGGCAAGCTAGGAGGAGCGCGACCTCTAGGGCAGTACGGAGTGAAGGCAGTAATACGAGTAGCAGTTGCAGTAAGACGAACAGCAGAGCGGCTCGTGAGGCTAGGCTGCAGCACCTCCAGCACTCCTAGCAGCACCTCCATCAGCAGCAGCAGTAGCACGAGCAAAAGGGCGGATCGTGTCGGGTGGCGCGGCTCGGCCTGGGCGGCGCGGGCAGCAGGGCGCGGGGCACTGGCTGCAGCAGGGCGCGACGCGCGGGCTGCAGCAGAGCGCGACGCGCGGGGCAGCAGCGCGCGACGCGCGGGCTGCCGTACGCGCGGGGCAGCAGCGTGCAACGGGCGGGTTGCCGTAGGGCGCGACGCACGGGGCAGCAGAGCACGACGCGCGGGGCAGCAGCGCGCGACGTGCGGGCTGCCGTAGAGCGCGACGCACGGGGCAGCAGAGCGCAACGCGCAGGCTGCCGTAGGGCGCGAGGCGCAGGGCAACAGGGCGCGACGTGCAGCTGCCGCAGGGCGCGGGCTGCAGCAGGACGCAGGGCAGGGCGCTGGCGCAGGGCAGGGCGCTGGCGCAGGGCAGGGCGCTGGCGCAGGGCAGGGCAGAGCAGGGCACTGGCACAGGGCAGGGCGCTGGCGCAGGGCAGGGCGCTGGCGCAGGGCAAGGAGCTGGCGCAGGGCAGGGCAGGGTTTTTCTATCTCTATCTCTCGTTCTCTCTCTCTCTGGTTCTTTCTCTCTCGTTCTCTCTCTCTGGTTCTTTCTCTCTCGTTCTCTCTCTCTCTCTCTCTCTCTCTCTCTCTCTCTCTCTCTCTCTCTCTCTCTCTCTCGTTCTCTCTCTCTCGTTCTCTCTCTCATCGAGAAACTTGGGTTTCTGGTTTTCCAACCGAAAGCCAGTCGTTGACAACTGGAGGGGTAAAACCAATCGTCAACGCCTCGCAAACCTGTCCAGTTGGCCAGTAGGTTTCGACATCCCAGTTTTCGGGCGGCTCATTTGCGTGTTGCCAGGTATTTCATCGGAATGTTGGTTGACACCAACAAATCACTGAGACACGGGAGGCGAGCCTCCGGCTTGGCTGAGGTTGGGAAATGCCCCAGTCGCTAGAGAACCAATCGTTTGATTGGAGGTTCCGAGGTGTTGGGGCTTCGACAATGTGGGACGAAGACATCGTATGGGTGACCTGTTAATGAGACATTCAGGCACATGTAGATATGGCATGTAGAACGGGAATGAAATTCAATTGGATGCTGGTTTTTTTATAGTGGCCATTATTAATTTCAATGTACTTATTAGGTGTGCTATGAACGGTGAGTTACATGTATGCGAAACTTGCGAAGAGAATTTAGCCCGTGAAGTATAAATGATATGAATGTAACAATGCTAATTAGATTATCACATTCAGAGATTGGTACATATAATATGTATATGCTTGACTGTAACCACGAATTACAGGATTTGTCAAAGGAATTGGCGAGCGAAATGGAAGTGTTAGGACGAGGCACCTCTAGAAATTTTGCAGTGTCGATTGCACGATCGCTGATTGCACCGCGCTGAATGTCTCTGAAAGCATTCAAAATTCACTACACCATTTCTTACTCCGCAAAAAATCGAACCTGCGCAGGTTCGATCGCAGGTACGGTGATACAAGGGTCGGGTCCTTATCATGTCGGTGGGCTGGGAGGGAGGGTGGTGCGGATTTGCAGGATTGTAGAGAGGCGCGAGAAATGTACACGTGGCCCGGTTTCCACGCGTGTGCACTATTACACTCGGCGATCCAATTTCGATCAGCCACCGCACTGAAATCCTGCTATTACAGTCTAAAACTTCCTGACCTTTTTAAAACCCTGCTTTGTGTTAATGATCAATGGACACGATTGTCTCCGTTCAGATTTCAGGCAACGCGCCTTACCCAATCACAGGAATTCGACGGCAGAATGTGTGTGTGAGGTTGACCCAGGGTGATGCCGTGGCAATATAGTATGGTGAAGAAATGACACCGTGTCCCGAAATTGACGCGTGGAGTTGCACAGTGACTCCGACAGCACAGAATTACCACCCAATGATACCCAACAGCCAGATTCAGAGTAGGCGAAGGTGCATCCCAATGTTTCTTCTGGTGCATCCCACCCGCACCCTTCCCATCCTCTGCTCGCATTCACAGATCAGTCATTCAGTTTTTTCGTCATTCATCTGCCCCATAGCTGTTTCTCACGCACGTTCCCCTACTCCCTCCGCGTCGCCTACTTAGAAAAATAATTTCACAGGCTCAGTCTAGCTGGCGCCGAGGGCACTGTTTCTCTCGACGTCATCAACCCGAAATCGCGTGCAGGATATTCTCAGGTAATCAGAAATCTGTAGTTTCCTTCAAACCTGAACAATGTAGGTTTCGTCCGTAGTATCGCGAGTATCTGTGTTCTGCGTGAATGTTCACACTGCCCCTTATTATGCTGCCGTGATTTCGCGTTATTTTCCTTGAAGATCCTTCTTCATCGTGTTATCTGTGCCATGTTGAGAATGGTTAACCACCCTGCCTGTACACTATGTTTTTCCAGGTGTTTTGCTGCTACCGCACCTACATTTCGACACCCAGAGGTAAGCCAGCATTGCAGGGAGCAATAATACATCGGTGCTCTGCTTATCTTGCTGAGCTGTTTGTTTTTCTTTTTCTTTTTTTCCTTTTATGGATTACTGTGTATATGAGCAGCAGGGTTTCGTGCCTTCCAGGCTACAATCACTAACATTTCTTATGGCATTTCGTGTACCTGCAGGTCTGCTGAAGGTGTTTCAGCCGAAGATTGTTGCTTAGGGACTTCTATGTTAGAATAGTAGGCATGAGTAGGAGCCATAGCTAGGTGAGTCCTAGCTAGGCAAGAGTGAATAAGCAAAGGAGGGGTTTCACTAGCAGTAATGAGGATACATATAGCAAACCCTAGATGGGTTGTACTCACTATGGAGCACCCCACTACAGGCTAGAGAATAACATTCTGACACACCCCCATAGCCAAAGTGGGGTGTAATCAGTACAATGAGCAAGCAGGTATAGAGCAGGAGTTTACAAAGGTAAGCAAAGCTAGAGCTAATCACAGAGGGCAAGTGAGGAGGAGAGACTGTGGGGGAGAGAAGATGGGAGGCAACGACTGAAGCTGCAGAGGCACGGGCACAGGAGCGGCTGACTCAGTGGCTACCGAAGCAAGGGCGACGGACTACTGGAGTAACTGGCTCCGCGGCTATAGACGAGCGGCAGGAGCAACGGACCCACTGGCGACTGGTGCAACAGACTCACTGGCTACCGAAGCAAGGGCGACGGACTACAGGCGCTGCAGGCGACACGACCGCTACCTCCACACAACCTCCTCCAGCTGCCCCACGCCCCTCTCACACACCCCCTGCTCAAGCCCTAGCTCCACTCCCACGGTACCCCCCTTAAACCCTAAACCCTAGGCTCCCACACACCCACCCCCCTCAGCGGCAGCTGCAGCAGTGGGAGACCAGGGAGGAGGAGGAGCAAGGGGAGTAACACACAACCGCCACCCCCACACTCCTCACCCCCAAACCCTAATTCAGGAGAACGGGCAGCAGAAGGGGTGGGGCACCGTCAGAAGCACGGGGGACAGCGAGCAGCTCAGGGACAGAGAGGAACGGGCCGCCCACGGGCCTGGCACAGCCCGACGAACCGCGCGCAGGCGGCCCGAGCCGCGCGCGGGCCTGGCGCAGCCCGTACGGGCCGCGCGCGGGCCTGGCGCAGCCCGTACGGGCCGCGCTCGGGGCTAGCGCAGCCCGCGCTGGCCAGGACGGGCGACGGGGGACGACGGGCTGGTCCCCGTCGTCCGTCGAAGCGCCCCCCGGGGGCGACGCGCGGACCGACGGGGCAGAAGGCCGCCGCGCGCCTCGGGGCGCACGGCGGGCAGAGAACCGCTGCACGCCCCGGGGCGCACGGCGGGCAGAAAACCGCCGCGCGCCTCGGGGCGCACGGCGGGCAGAAAACCGCCGCACGCTCCGAGCGCGCGGCGGGAAGAGAAATCCGTCGCACGCCACGAGGCGTGCAACACACAGAGTAGCAGCGGAAGCAGCAGTAGGGCCCACAGGCCAGGAGCGTGAGTGCTCTGAGACCATGTTAGAATAGTAGGCATGAGTAGGAGCCATAGCTAGGTGAGTCCTAGCTAGGCAAGAGTGAATAAGCAAAGGAGGGGTTTCACTAGCAGTAATGAGGATACATATAGCAAACCCTAGATGGGTTGTACTCGCTATGGAGCACCCCACTACAGGCTAGAGAATAACATTCTGACATTCTAGATGTAGGCATATTGAGGATTGGGACTTGGTGATCTGAGTTGTGTCAATCATATACACTTGCATTATACCAGTTTATAAAGTTGGCAAGATCCTACTTGGCAGAATGGAAGAAGGGGGGCATTATCGATGTGACGTGAAGGACTGCATTGCAGAATTTCCTACTTCGTTGGCAAAGGCATGGCATATGTCGAAGGGAAAGCACAAGTTCAAGGCTCCTGATGCAACTCCAGAGCTGAGAAACGAAAGCAGCCAGGGCGGAGCTGCAGAGGCGCTCCAAGCTGCAGCAGAGCGCATTCACACGAGAACAACTAAACGTACCCGCACTGAAGCGCAGGCAGAGAGTAGTCGCATGGCAGAGGACGTGGGCGCTGCAGAGATGAACGAGGACCCAACAGGGTATCGCTTCTCCTCCGGTGGTGACACATCGAAGGTGGATCCCGACGCACGCGTATATCGTTTTGTAAGGACGGCTGCAGGAGGTTCCGGACTCTCGAGGGTGGATATCAAGGACTTGATATCCATCCTCATAGAGGTGTTGAGCAATCCCGGGCGTCTAACCATAAATTCCCTTGCCGCATTTGATGGCTACGAGAAGTTGCAACTCGCCGATGCCAATTTGCACCCTTTCGAGCAGGTTAATCTTGCGAAGGAGGGGGATTTGGAGCCGGTGATCATGTGGCGTCGTTCTGCACTGAACTGCGTGGCAAGCCTATACGAGAACGTGGCGAACGAGAACGGCTTCGTTGTGAAACCACCGCCACCCAACAGAGACCCTGAAGCTAAGCGCATATACAAGGGTCCTGAGACGGGGAGCTGGTGGCGAGAAGTCCTAGCCGAATTGCCACAAGGGGCGTCAGTAGCTGCGGTGATTATATACTCCGACGAAACGACACTCACCATCAATGGAGGACTCAAGGGATGGCCAGTGTACATCTCACTGGCCAACATTGCTTCGGGTAATCGTTGGAAATCGCACGGCCATCGACTTGTCGCTCTGTTACCCGACGACGACGGCGGCTTCTACGCGAAAGGGAATGAAGAGCGTCGGCGGCTTGAAGTGTTCCAGGAGGCCCTGAATCTCATCATGGAGGACTTGAAGGCCGGCCAGTACAAGTAAGTGCGTTATTCGTGCGAATACACTTTGTTTTATGTATGCAATGCTCGCCGATGGATACTCGCGCTTGTGATGTTTCACTAACGACGAGCTGCGTACATTTTCATTGCTTGTGCAGCGGTATGATACTCACGGACCCATATGGCATTCGTCGAAAGGTTTATCCAATGACGTACGCGTACGTCGGCGACTACCCAGAGCAGTGCAAGGTCGCCGGAACCAAGTCGGACATCAAGACAAAGTTCCCATGTCCGAGATGCGCCGTACAGGAGGGAGGAGCGTCAGAAGCAGCTTGTGGGCGAGATGGAGCGTGCGCGTACGAAAGAAGCGCGCACGGACCTCGAGCGTGCACACAGTACCCACTGCATTCATGTAAGTGACGTCGCGTTTGCACCTAGGGTTTCGATATGCTGTTGCATATGTTATGCAATGATGTTGGTATGATGGCTGGGATTCTGACAGGTAATTTATCACAACCCATCCGTTTGTATTTGTGCAGAGCGCATTGTGGGGACAACGATTTGCTGATATGGATTTTGCCAATCCTTATCGGCAAATCACATCCGACTTCATGCACATGTCGCTGCTGGGTGTGTACAAGCACATCTTAGAAGGTCTCAAGTCGAAGCTCAGTACAGAGAAGCTCCAAAAACTGGATGCCGCGCTAAAGACCATCACCCAGTATAGCAGACAGTCTTTTTTTCGACTACCGGCGCACTCCGACGGATACTTCAGTGGGAATGGCACTTTCAAGGCCTTCCATCATCAGGCAGTCATGCAAGTGCTACCAGTGCTCTTGTTGATGGTCAAGGTGGATGACAAAACGATCCGAGCAGTGGAGTTGTTCTGCCACTGGCATTCCGAGGCGTGGCATCGGACGTACCACGATGACGACTCGTTGGAGAACCTCGACAACCTCACACGCACGTGAGTAAAAGTGTTTGTGATTGCTTGTCGTCCGTACTTGCCACTGTATGGTTGTTCGGTTGCATCCTTAAATGTTTTCCTGTATAGTAATGTATCACTGATCACCGTTTACGTTCATATACGTGCAGGTTGGTACCGATGCTCATGACGGAGTTCGAGGCGGACCAGAAGTCGCACTTCAACGTCCCCAAGATACACGCGATGCTGCATGTTACCGACGACATCAGGCGGCGAGGCATCCCAATTCACTACTGCACGGATGTATATGAGCATGTGCACGTCGCCATAATGAAGCGGCTGTACCGCGCGTCGAACAAGAGGAACGCCGAGGCAGCGATCACTCGACGTTGCCTCATTTCCGAGCTGATCGAGAAGATGACCGCGTCCATCGAGGAGGCCAGAGACAATCAAGCACGATGCGTTGCTCTGCAACAGGTTCGTGCATTGGGGTGTGTGTGGGGGAGTGGGTGTATTTGTGGGTGTGTGTGCGACTGTGCGTAAGTGTATGTGTCAATGTGTATGTGTGTGTGTGTGCACGAGTGTGCGCGTGTGTAGGGTGTGTGTGTGTGTGTGAGTGTGCGTGTGTGTATGTGGGTGTGTGTGTACGAGTGTGTGCGAGTGTGTGTGTGTGTGCGAGTGCGAGCGTGTGTGTGTGTGTGTTTGTGTGTGTGTGTGTGCGAGTGTGCGGGTGGGGATGTGTGTGTAGGAATGTGTGTAGGAATGTGTGTATTTGTACGTGTGTGCGAGTGTGCGTGAGTGTATGTGTGCGAGTGTGCGGGTGGGGGTGTGTATCGGGGGATGTGTATGTGTGAATGTGTATGAGAGTGTGTGTGTGCAAGTGTGTATGTGGGGGTGTGTGTGTACGTGCGAGTGTGTGTGTGGGAGTGTGTGTGTGGGAGTGTGTGTATGTGTGTGTGTGTGGGAGTGTGTGTGTGCGAGTGTGTGTGTGTGCGAGTGTGTCTGAGTGTATGTGCAAGTGTGTGTGTGTGTATGAGTGTGTGCGAGTGTGTGTGTGTGCGAGTGTGTATGTGTGTGTATGTGCAAGTGTGTGTGTGTATGAGTGAGTGCGAGTGTGTGTGTGTGTGTGCGAGTGCGAGCGTGTGTGTATGTGTGTGTGCGAATGCGAGTGTGTATGTGTGTATGTGTGCGAGTGCGAGTGTGTGTGTGTATGTGTGCGAATGTGCGGGTGGGGGTGTGTGTGAGGGGGGTGTGTATGTGTGAATGCGTATGAGAGTGTGTGTGTGCGAGTGTGTATGTGGGGGTGTGTGTGTACGTGCGAGTGTGTGTGTGGGAGTGTGTGTATGTGTGTGTATGTGTGGGAATGAGTGTGTGCGAGTGTGTGTGTGTGCGAGTGTGTGTGTATGTGTGTGTGTGTGTGTGTGCAAGTGTGTGTGTGTGTATGTGCAAGTGTGTGTATGTATGAGTGTGTGCAAGAGTGTGTATGTGTGCGAGTGCGAGCGTGTGTGTATGTGTGTGTGCGAATGCGAGTGTGTGTGTGCGTGTACGTGTGCGAGTGTGCGGATGGGGGTGTGTGTTGGGGGGTGTGTATGTGTGAATGCGTATGAGAGTGTGTGTGTGCGAGTGTGTATGTGGGGGTGTGTGTGTATGTGCGAGTGTGTGTGTGGGAGTGTGTGTATGTGTGTGTATGTGTGGGAGTGAGTGTGTGCGAGTGTGTGTGTGTGTGCGAGTGTGTGTGTATGTGTGTGTGTGTGTGTGTGTGCGAGTGTGTGTGTGTGTATGTGCAAGTGTGTGTGTGTATGAGTGTGTGCGAGAGTGTGTGTGTGTGCGAGTGCAAGCGTGTGTGTATGTGTGTGTGCGAATGCGAGTGTGTGTGTGTGTGTATGTGTGCGAGTGTGCGGATGGGGGTGTGTGTTGGGTGGTGTGTATGTGTGAATGTGTATGAGAGTGTGTGTGTGCGAGTGTGTATGTGGGGGTGTGTGTGTACGTGCGAGTGTGTATGTGGGAGTGTGTGTGTGGGAGTGTGTGTATGTGTGTGGGAGTGTATGTGTGCGAGTGTGTGTGTGTGTGTGAATGTGTGTGTGTGTATGTGCAAGTGTGTGTGTGTATGAGTGTGTGCGAGAGTGTGTATGCATGCGAGTGCGAGCGTGTGTGTATGTGTGTGTGCGAATGCGAGTGTGTGTGTGTGTATGTGTGCGAGTGTGCGGATGGGGGTGTGTGTTGGGGGGTGTGTATGTGTGAATGTGTATGAGAGTGTGTGTGTGCGAGTGTGTATGTGGGGGTGTGTGTGTATGTGCGAGTGTGTGTGTGGGAGTGTGTGTGTGGGAGTGTGTGTATGTGTGTGTATGTGTGGGAGTGTGTGTGTGTGTGCGAGTGTGTGTGTGTGTGTGTGCGAATGTGTGTGTGTGTATGTATGTGCAAGTGTGTATGTGTGTATGAGTGTGTGCGAGTTTGTGTGTGTGTGCGAGTGCGAACGTGTGTGTATGTGTGGGTGTGAGTGTGTGTGTTTGCACATCCGTCGAACATTACACGAGGATCTGTTTCTCTCATCACTTGAGATCTAACTCTGGTTATTGGCTTTATTTGTGTGAGCATGCAATCGAGAGCAGACGTCCAACAGTGTCAGCATCGTCATCACGACTGGTGCTCGGGGATTCAAACGACAAGAACTTCAAAGCGTACCGGGCGAGCGTTCCGGCCGACTTTCGACTTCTGGAGGGGACCATTAAAGCGTACCTTAATGGAGAGCATCCTGGCGAGCGTACGAAGGTGCACTACCATCGCGTGATCGAGGTGCACTCTGGTGTCGCTGTGCCACCTGACGATGATTTCACGAGGTATAGTAGATACCCGCAGTATGCACGCGCTACACCGATGTTCTACGGGAAGCCCTGGTTTTCCGATGTCACAATCGAGGGCGAGGACGACAACAAAGTCAAGCAGATTTGGCGAGCGAAACTCCTTTGTGTGTTTACGCTGCGACGGACAGTGGAGACGGTTGATGTTTCCGGCGACACAACGGAAGAGCAGATCACGGAGCAACTCGCATTCTGCCGTTATTACAGTGAGGCCGCACAGTCCCCGACGAGTGACATGAAGTCACTTGGTGGCCATCAGGCCGTGGTTACGGGGTGCTGCCGGTTGAGAGTATATTGCGTGTGATTCATGTCGTACCCAACACAGTAGATCCGGCTCACCCCAACGCAAAATTTATCCTGAACCATTTTAGATGGTAGGTTGTATATTCTGTAAATATTGTAACTAATTCTTGGGCACAAAATAACTGTTACCTGGCTTTGCTTGAATTAGAAAGATTATATAAACTTTAGGTATAGCCATATTACACCCTATCACATTTTGGTAAAGTTGGATGCGTCTGTGTTTCTGAACGTGATGTTAGCGGTTAGTAGTATACCGAGTAGACTTTGTGCCTCGGGCAGCTGTGCAGTATTCGGCTGCTGATTCGACTGCCAGATGTCAGAATCCCAACCACTAGACCATTAGGATAAAAGGGCTTGTTAAGTAGCGGGTCAGTGCGCCCATAACCCCCCAGGACAACGAGCCTGTAACCCTTCCCTAGGATCAATCGGGGATCACCAGTGGACCTCTGACACCCCCCCGCACTGGGATGCCCGAAGTGCGCACACTGGGATTCGAACCCGAGACCTTCGCTCTGATACCATGTCAGAATCCCAACCACTAGACCATTGGGATAAAAGGGCTTGTTAAGTAGCGGGTCAGTGCGCCCATAACCCCCCAGGACAATGAGCCTGTAACCCTTCCCTAGGATCAATCGGGGATCACCAGTGGACCTCTGACACCAGAGGCACTGGCGACAGCTCAGCGAGTAAGCCAGCTTGAACAACTGGCCAAACATCTGTGATTGTTTTTTTTTTGCCTTTTATTTTGCACGGCGACAGCTCAGCGGGTAAGCCAGCCTGGACGACTGGCCAGACAGCTCTGCTGTTTTGTGTTTTTTTCCTTTTGCCCTCTAGCATTACTGTTCTAGCAGCCAGAACAGTACAAGTATTGCTGGAGCTGTCTTCATTGGCCTTGCGAGTGTACTACCGCGGTGGATTATTCCATCGGCGGGCAGAACAGCTGATTTCCCAGTCCAACACCTGCTCCACGTCACTGCTACACATTACCCTTTGCTTCGTGCAACTGCCCGCGACATGACTAAACCTGTCTGCGTGGATGATGTAAAGTTCCTGTCAGCAGAAAAATTCACCGCGTCAACACTTTGCTTGCTTCACTGTTTCAAAAGCGACAAACGAGGCAATACGAAATTCAGAGCTACACCTGCCCATACACAGTTTGAGTCCTCCAGCAGGGCAAGATGAAGTGATTCCAGCTTTGCAAGGTCGGCGAAATCCGCCGCGTTGTCACGTGATTCGAGGCAGACACGAACCCCACCTCCCCTCTGCTACCCCCATGACTCTCTGCATCTTTAGTACCCTCACACACTCTCTCTTCCCCCTCTCCCTTTCCTTCTCCTCTCAAACGACCTCGTTCCTGCTCTGCCTTCGTGTCTCATTTTGGAAATTCAAATTTCGAGTTTCAAACTCAACTTTCCTCCGCCTTGGCCGAGCTTATCCAGTCGCGCCCCGTCCCGAGCCTTATAATTCACGCCCCGCTGTCACTCGTTTGGTGACCCAATGACATGACGGTGCGTTTTCTATCCCGTTATAGCCTTTTTTTTTTTATGTCGTCGAGCCTCTTCTGCTTGCGCTCTTTGTTATCACGGTCCCGCATATTATAAATCCCTACAGAAGCGTGTTGCTGGCTACACGCTTCTGTAGGCTATTAGTCTCAAGTCTGTAACGATGGCCCGCGGCAATCCGAAAAACTTAGTCCCTCCCGCTATGATGCATTTGCAGTCTCGGCCCTCCTTGCCTCGTCTAAGCAAGGAGAACCACAAGTACCTTTCGACCAACGCTGTCTCAGGTACTTAGCGTTAGTAAAAATTAGTTTCTTGAATCGTGCTTTCGTATGTGATGTTTTTTAGTGATTTCTTTTTAGTTATTTTGTTGCAGGTGTTTTTGATGTAGCTGACGATGCAGCCGACGAAGCTCAACCCAATCGCCGGCCCACCGGGGCACGGAGTCAGCAAACTCGACGGAGCCAGATTGACAAATCCCCCCCAACAGTCACTGGTACGCGGGCGAAGGACACGGCGCTCCCTACGGCGACAAATCCCGCCCTTCACCAACAGCCTGTCGTCACCTCTGCTTCGCCCGTCGAGGCTTCTCCTGCCGGTTCACCTGAACGCACTGGTGAACGTCGTTCCCCTGCTGTAGCGACGGTGGTTGCAAACGTCGATGCAGCCGTCGCTAACAAACAAGATGCTGCTTTTGCGGGTGAGTGAATGTTTATGTGACACGCTTTATCCGTGCTTACACTCGCTAATTTTGCTGTTCTGTTGCGTCTGATTTCGGCCCAAACAGGCAAAACTGGAGATCACCCGATGGAGTTGGCGATGACCCGGGCGATAGGGGAGGCTTATACTACCAAGGCTACGCGTTTTCGCGAGGAGGGACGGCAGCATCTGGAGGTGAATGACGAGCTTCAACTGAAGGCTGGCGACCAGGAAAAGCAGAACGTGGAGCTTCGTCAGCAGCTTGAGAAGAGGGACGCGGATCTGAAGGATGCATTGGCGCTGTTGAAGCATCTGGCGGAGAAAATTGCCGATGATCAGCTCGCCAAAGTGAATTGGCGGGTGAGTATTGCCCTCTATTTTGCCGTCTGCGCTGTTTACAAACAGTCACTAATGCGATGTGATTTTTTAATTTCAGGTCCACATCAATGAGAAGAAACGAGGAATGAATGAACTATGAATGAATTGGGTACAAGTACTAACCCTAATTGGGTTGTACCCCTTATGGGCTACCCCACTATAGCCTACACAATATGCATGAGCTATAATGTTCTGACACACCCCCATAGGCAAAGTGGGGGAGAACAAGGGGTCACAAGACCAGTCAAGCAAAGCAAAGCAAAGCAAGCTCAGGGTGGATCACAAAGTCACCACACATTCCGAGCATAAGTTCAAGGCCACAAGGCCAGTTCACATGCAGGAGTACATATATATAAAAAGGCTAGACAAGCAAGAGCAGGTATATATATATGTAACAGTACAAGCAAGGTCAAGAGGTGAGCAAGTGAGGCAAGGTAGGCACAAGGCCCAGCTGAGTACAGAAGCGCTGATGGTCACAAGGCGCAAGCGCCTTGGTGAAGATATCAGCAGTGTTGGCCTCAGAGGCCACGTACGCAAGACGCAGCTGACCACGCTGCTGCAGCTCACGAGCAAGAAAGTAGCTGAGAGCAATGTGCTTCGTTCTGTGCTCCAGTCGCTGCTCCCGACACAAGGCCAGCATGGCCTTGTTGTCTATGTACAGCACTGGAGGAGAACGAGGCGGCTCTCCGAGGTCAGTCAGCAGGTAGGTGAGCCAGCGAAGCTCCTGTGCAGCCATGGCTCCTGCGTAGATCTCAGCCTCACAACTGGAGCCGAGAACAGAAGACGAGCGAGTAGCCCGCCACGAAACAGAGCCGGAACCAAGGCTGAAGGTGTAACCCTGTGACGACCGCTGCGTAGCCTGGTCGTCAGCCCAAGAAGCGTCTGCGTGCCCAGTAAGGACCACTGGACTCTGCCCTCCAAGCACAAGCCCCATGCCCGACGTACTGCACAAGTAGCGCAACACCCTCTTCGCTGCAGCCATGTGCTCCGGTCTGTGTCTCCCAGGAGCAACATAGCGTGCGAGAATGCTAAGAGGGTATGCAAGGTCAGGTCGTGTGCAGGTCATCAGGTACATGAGGCAGCCAACAAGCTCTGGGTACGGGCCACTCGACTCTACGGACTCATCCGAAGGCAGAGCTGAGAGCGAGTGGCGAGTAGGCAGAGGAGTGGCCTGAGGCGAGGAGTACGTGAAGCCGAAGCGCTGAAGGACCTGCTGCACCATGTGTGACTGAGTCAGGGTAATGGTGCGGCGTGCTCTGTCCCGGGTGATCTGCAAGCCAAGGTAGCTGCGCAGTTCACCCAGGTCTGTGCACGTGTGTCTCTTCTGCAGCTCGGACTTCACGTGGGCGAGTCCAGCAGTGTCAGCTGTGGCAAAGACCAAGTCGTCGACGTACACGAGGATGTAGAACGGCGGCAAAGAAGTGTCGGTGCGCAGAAACAGCGACGGGTCGGCAGTAGAGGGAGCAAACCCAAGAGCCGCAAGTGTAGTCCTCAGTGTGTCGTGCCACTCACGCGGTGCCTGGCGGAGACCGTAGACTGGCCGCCGGAGGCTCCACTGGGTGCCAGGAGGAAAAGACCCAGTGAAGCCAGGTGGGCGACGCAGCCAGATCTCCTCGTGCAGGCTACCCTGCAAGAAAGCAGTGCTGAAGTCAAGAGAGTGCAGCTCGTAGTCGCGGTGAGCAGCTACGTGCAGCAGTACCCGAAGAGTGGTCATCTTCGGGGTGGGAGAGAAGGTCTGAAAGTAGTCAACTCCCTGCCGCTGGCTAAAGCCACGAGCCACGTAACGCGCCTTGAAGACAGGCGGAGAACCCGGCGGCCGCTTCACCCTGAAAATCCACATGCCACTGACGATGTTCGCCCCAGGCGGGGGAACCTCGTCGACGTAGGTGCCTGTGGACTTCCAGGAAGCCATCTCTGCGTCCATAGCTGCCTGCCACTGAGAGGAGTAGGGACCCTCTATCGCCTCCGCGTAAGAGCGCGGAGTCGGGATGTCAAGTGCATCCGGGTCTCCCTCAGGGGTAAGCAGTACGGACACGAGATGAGGTGAAGCAGCAGCCAAACACTGGAACTCCTCCTGCCTGTCCTCAAGGACGTCCGTGCCAAGGGCACACTCACCCCCGACGGACGGAGGACAGACAGACTCAGCAACAAGACTAGCAGCGTAGTCTAGACGACAGCGAGCAGCAAAGTCGACGAGCTCAGTAACTAGGGCAGACGCAGCAGTGGACTCAAAGGAAGGGTCAGTGACAACAGTAGCAAGGAGACGTGTGACAGTAGGACTGGCAGCACGAAGAGAGTCCGACTCCGGGTCAGGAAGAGCAGGAAGAGAGGACTCAGGAGGAGAAGGCAAAGGGGCACGCAGAGGAGCAGTGGACGGACGCAGAGACATCCGGTGTGTGCCAGGGACAGGAGGAGGACGCTGACGCGAACCACGACCACTAGTGCGAGCAGCACGGACAGGCGACGCAGGGCGGGACGCAAGCTCACGACGCTCAGCAAGACCTCCAGTAGGACCAGTGTAGGGAGAGGGAGCGGGCAGTGGGGAGGCCGGCTGTAACTGGAACTGTGACGGGACAGGCTGTGGACACTCTAAGGGAGGAGGAGGACCAGTAGAAGGCGGGAGACCAAGAACCTGCTGAAGGAGCGGAACGAAGTACGGCCGAGGCCGCGCGGCGACTCCAGACACAGCAGGGACAGCACCAGTACCCCCAGCGGCAGCACCAGCGCCAGCAGCACCTCCAGCTCCAGGACCTCCAGCCGCACCAGTAGTACCCCCAGCAGGACCGCCTCCAGGACCGACAGCAGTAGCCTCAGCGCCAACACCCTAAGCAGCTCCAACTCCAGTCGTACCCGCAGGCCCAGCAGCTCCAGTACTCCCAGTACGAGCACCTCCGGGACCCACGGCACCAGCACCCTCAGTAGCCGAAGAACCTCTAGCACCAGCAGCACGCCTCCAGCGCCGGGCAAACCACTCGCGCAGATCCTGTGGAGAGAGTGGCTCCCGCCGAGACGAAGCACCCGGAGAACCTCCAGGCTCAGCACCGCCAGACGCCACACAAGCAGGCCCAGCTCCCTCAGGCTCCGCACCCCCAGGCTCAGCACCTCCAGGCGTAGCACCCCCAGGCTCAGCACCTCCAGGCGTAGCACCCCCAGGCTCAGCACCCCCAGGCTCAGCACCCCCAGGCGTAGCACCCCCAGACTCAGCACCCCCAGTCGTAGTACCCTTAGGCTCAGCACCCCCAGGCGTAGCACCCACACGCTCAGCACCCCCAAAGTCAGCACTCCCAGGCTCAGCACCCTCAGCAGCACCAGAGTCACCAGCGACCTCGACAGGCTCAACAGCGTCTACCTGGGACACACCTGAAGGGGCAGGACCCTGAGGGGGGAGGGGGTCTACCGGGGGGGGACCTGGTACAAGGAAGAGCGGTGGCGGGGGGAGGGACGGAGTGCGGTAGGGGAAGAGGCGGTAGTAGGGGACCGACTCGTCGAACGTGACGTCCTGGGAGGACAGAACACGGCGAGAGGTGGGGTGGTAGAACTGCCACCCTGGGGCGTCAGGGGGGAAACCCAGGAAGACGCAAGGAGCAGCACGAGGGGACAGCTTGTCCGCAGACAAGTCGCGGACAAACGCCCGAGATCCCCAGACACAGAACGCAGACGCATCGCCAACCTTCCCCGTCCACAGTAAAGCTCGGGAGGTCTCCGGCATGGAGACCCTGGGCTGAAGGTTGATCTGATGCGCTGCGTACCTCACCGCAAACGGCCACAGAAAATGGGGGGCAGCCGCATGCATCATGGACGTACGGGCGACGTCCATGACCATGCCAATGCGGCGCTCAGCAATCCCATTTTGCTGTGGAGAGTCCGGAAGCGTGAAGGTCTGGTGGATGCCTCGTGCACGACAGTAGGCTCGCAGAAGGCCAGAGGAGAACTCTCCGCCTCTGTCAGAGTGCAGACGCAGAACAGGAAAGTCCGAGGCGAAGCTCCGCCTGAGCTGGAGACGAGCTGCGCGGATCCAGTCGATCAACACCTCAGTGACATCACCCTTGCTGCGCAAGGGGAAGAATGTGGTGTAACGCGAGTAGTCGTCAACCACCAGCAGGAAGTAGCGCTCGTGACCCTGTCCACGGACGCGGGCCGGGCCCCACACGTCCATGTGAAGCGTCTGCAGCGGGGCCTCTGTCGGAGGAAACTGGGAGGAGTGAGGGGCAGCCCGCTGCCGCCCCTCGACACAGGGGACGCAGGTAGGGCCAGGCCCCGGAGGAAGGGGAGGGAGGGACCGGGGAAGACCAGAGACAAGGACACGGGAGGCCATGCCTCGGAGACGAAGCAGGGAGGGGTGACCAAGGCGGTGGTGCTAGAGGAGAGTCTCGTGAGACAGGAGGCGACACGAACAGGGGGCAGACTCAGGACCAGACCTGGACGCTGCAGCAAACACCTGACCCGACGCAGCTACCTGACCAGACGCAGTGACTGGAGGAGACTCAGTGGTCAGGGTGTATAGGCTCGACCCTGGCCGACGGGTAAACGTGGCCAGGTGTCGGCCTGTCCGAGCGTCCGTGCAGTGGGTCACCCGCTGACTCGCAGGAGTGAACTGGTGAACCCCCGCATCCTGTAGGTCAGCACCACTCGCCAAGTTCGTAGAGAACGAGGGAAGGTAAAGACCAGACAGGGTGCCAGAGGGGGCCGCCGGACACGGGAGGACAGTGGAGAAGTAAGCAAGGACAGGACCCCCAGAGGGGTCTGCCAGAGAGACTGCAACTGGCCGGCCAAGCGGCGTGAGTGTGGTGCGGTCTCGAAAGAAGGAGCGAGAAGCCCCCGAGTCAAGGGTGAAGGTGTGGGAGGCCGAAGCCGACGCAGAACCTGAGAGAGCAGACTCACCAGCACCTGAGGGAGCGGACGCACCTAGAGCAGCAGCCTCGCTAGCACCTAGAGCAGCAGCCTCACCAGTACCTAGAGCAGCAGTCTCAATGCCCGGGTCGGGCGGAAAACACCGGTAACAGTCACCCTCATCACTAATAGTCACAGTATACATGGCAGCAAGAATAGCATCAAAGTCAAGGTCAAAGACAGCTACACCCGCCCTAGACAGCTCACCCCAGCGGGGGATCTCAGTGGCCTCAGGGAACTGGTGACGCCAAGCGTCCGTCAGGCGGCCAAAGCAGCGCTGGGTGGAGTGCGCACCCCCGCACTGCTCACCCGCGCGGTCGCCGGTGCGTAGGACATAGGTGCACGGGCCAGTACCCCCACCCCTCTGGCGTGCAGTGTACCACTCACGGAGCTGCTGAGGGGAGGGGATGTCACGAGTGCGCTGCTGCTGCTGCTGCTGCTGCTGGCGCTGACCACCACCGGAGCCGCCCCTCTGTGCAGCGCCACCCCGACCAGCTCCACCTCCTCCGCCGCCTCCTCCTCCACCGCCGCCACCTCCGCTCCCACCGCCACCGCCACCGCCGCCTCCGCCTCCACTGCCGCCACCGACACCTCCACCCCCGCCACCACTCCCACCGCCACCCCCACCCCCTCCACCGCCTCCACCGCCGCCTCCACCGCCCCCGCTAGCTCCTCCAGTGCCCCTGCCCCCCTTGCCCTTGCCAGGGCGACGTCTCCCGCTAGGGGTAGACGCCGCACCGACCGACTCAAGCCCAACGAGGTCGGCCGCAGCAGCAGAGGCAACAGAGGGCAAAAGGGGGGAGGGGGAACACCCCTCAAAGATGGGGGTGCGAGGGTCACCACGAGAGGCTCCTACAGCGACTATGCTCTTCTCTGCTGCTAGGAGGGACTTCTCGAGGAGGTCAACGGTGAGAGTGGTGGGGCAAACGGAGAGGAAGTGGTCCCTGACTACGCGAAGGGAGTCAGGGAGCCGGGTGACTATGTAGTAGAGGGTGATGTACATGGGGGGGGGTTCTTGGCGCAGAACTCAGCAGGAAGCGCAGCGCGGTAACGAGTGTCACTAGTGCGGAGGTGAGTAATGAGGTCAGCGACTGTGGGAAAGGCAGCAAGGTCAGGGAAGAGGTACGGTAGCATGAGGCGGCTCAGTGCAGCAGTGGCAGGGGAGGAGTAGCGCGCAACTACAGCGTCGTACAAGGTCTGAGCACTCTTGTACTGGCTAAAGTGCGCACGCTCAGAGGTAGGCAGGTGGCGACGCACAGCAAGACGTGCAGCAGCATCGCGAGTGGCCCACTGTGAGCGAACAGTGGCGTCGGCATCAGCAGCAGGGGCAGGAGAGGCACCAGAGGTGAGGTCAAAGAGGGAGAGACCGTCTGCCCTATCGCACTGTAGGAAAAGCTGCAGGTCATCTACCCAGACGTCAAAGTCAATGGCCCGACCCTCAGCGTCAAAGGCGAGGACACTAGGGGTAGCCATGACAGCAGTAGACTAGCAGCGCGAACAGTAGGGTGAGGGCAGTGCAGGGACAGAGGCGCTGCACTTACCGGACAGGGCGACTCGGGTGGCTCAGCGGCTCGGCGGCTCGGCAACTCGGCGGCTCGGGCGGCTCGGGCGGCTCGGCGGTACGGCGGCTCGGCAGCAAGCGCGGCTCGGCGACACGGCGGCTCGGGCGGCTCGGGCGGTACGGCGGCTCGGGCGGTACGGCGGCTCGGCGGTACGGGCGGCTCAGGTGGCGCGGCGAGGCCGCGTGGGGAGCGGCGGCGGGGCCGAGTGGAGCGGCGTCGGCGGGTGCAGTCAGCTGCGGCAGCAGCCGCGGCCCCAAGGGAGGTGGTGGCGGCTGCTGCTGGCGACGGCTGCGGCTGCTGCTGCAGGGACGGCGGCGGCCGCTGCGGTAGGGGCGGCGACAGTGGGCCGGAGAGGGCGGTGCGAGGGGCCGCGGAGGGCGGCGACGGGCCGTAGGGGGGGGGGGGGCGTGAGGGGCCGCGGGAGGGGCCGTAAGGGGCGTAAGGGGCCGCGCGAGGGGCCGGAAGGGACGGCGCGAGGGGCCGCGACGCGAGGAGCCGCGGAGGGCGGCGACGGGCCGTGAAGGGGCGGCGCGAGGGGCCGCGGAGGGCGGCGACGGGCCGTGAAGGGGCGGCGCGAGGGGCCGCGGAGGGCGGCGACGGGCCGTAGGGGGGGGCCGTGAGGGGCCGCGGGAGGGGCCGTAAGGGACGGCGCAAGGGGCCATAAGGGGCCGCTGAGGGCGGTGCGAGGGGCCGACGGGCGGCGCGAGGGGCCGTAAGGGGCCGTAAGGGGCCGCGCGAGGGGCCGTAAGGGGCCGTAAGGGGCCGACGGGCGGCACGAGGGGCCGCAAGGGGCCGTAAGGGGCCGCGCTAGGGGCCGTAAGGGGCCGTAAGGGGCCGCGCTAGGGGCCGTAAGGGACGGCGCGAGGGGCCGTAAGGGGCCGCTAAGGGCGACGCGAGGGGCCGTGAGGGGTCGTGAGAGGGCGCGACTGTGGGAGCGAAGCGCGCTCCGGGCAGGAAAAAAAAAATTTCGTGGTGGGCCCTAGGAAGCGTTCCCACTAGGGAACCTGCTCGATACCATGAGAAGAAACGAGGAATGAATGAACTATGAATGAATTGGGTACAAGTACTAACCCTAATTGGGTTGTACCCCTTATGGGCTACCCCACTATAGCCTACACAATATGCATGAGCTATAATGTTCTGACAATCAAGGAGTCGTGCGACGACTTCCTTTTCAAGCCGGATACGCTCAACCTGTCACACGATCCTGATGCGATGCTCGCAGCTTTAGTCAGTAAGTGACGGTCAGAAACTGTCGCGTTCGTTTTTCATTGTTTTTTACTTACTCGTCGTCATTCGTGTTTTGTGCAGAGAAAGCTGGTTACATCGCTGACTCCCCTCAGGGCTTGAAGCTCGCTGCCTTGCTGAAGGTCAATGGCATTTTGAAGCACGCGTGTGTGCGCTTCAACGACCGGATCGGTAAAATCTACCGATTCTGTCGCCTTTATGCTCTGAGCCTAGAACCATGCGTTTTTATGGAGAGGAAGCGGAACTTCAAGGGAGAGCTAACCCTGCAGGTGCCTGAGGACTTACTCATGAAATGTGCTGACTACGTTGAGTGTTTCGCCGACAGTAAGTCATTGAGGTTTTTTTTATCGGTTGCATTAATTGGGTTTCGGGATTAACGTGGCATGTTCTGACGTATGTTTTGGTCCGTTGCAGAGTTCTTGGGGATTCCCTGGCACGTCAACAGGAGAGGCAGTCCGTTTTCCAGCCCTGCCTTCGTTAAGTGTGCTTCTGTGTGGGATTCGAGTGGCGCCTTGCCAATTGGTTTATTTCCTGTTCAGCTGCTTGTCATCCTTGCAGCGGTAAGTTTAACATGAGCACTTTATTTGCCTTTCACATTGTGCAATTTAACAAGTGTTGATTGCTTTTCTTCTTCGTGCACGTGAGGTTCAATTTCTGCCATCCCGGCGCCACGAAGGCTCAGTTGGATCGGTCGGGGGATCCTGGTGCTCTTGCCAGGCAGGCGCGGGTTGTACAGCGCTGGATCAACAGCAGTGACGTCACTCGCACGGACGACTGCCTTGGGATCGGCAAGGTCTGCATCGTTGGTTGGAAGGAGATTCCAGAGGAGGAGCTGGTTGCAGACGAGCATGGTGACCTTGGTCTGGATGAGCTAGTGAGCGAGCCAGGCTCGCAAGAGCGGGTTTATGATGAGAATGAAGAGCAGGAGGTGTCAGAATCCCGAGGAAGTGAATGAGAGAAGAGGAGAGGAGCCATAGCTAGGGTTTAGCTAGCTAGGCAAGAGAGAAATGAAGAAAGGAGGGGTTTCACTAGCAGCAGTTGGGATACATATAGCAAACCCTAACAGGGTTGTACTCGCTATAGAGCACCCCACTACAGGCTAGATAATAACATTTTGACACACCCCCATAGCCAAAGTGGGGTGTAATCAGCAGAGCACACAGTCATAGAGCAGGTTCACAATGGCAAGCAAAGCTAGAGGCTATCACAGAGGGCAAGTGAGGAGGAGGAGAGTACTGTGGACGGAGAGAAGATGGGAGGCAACGACTGAAGCTGCAGAGGCACGGGCACAGGAGCGGCTGACTCAGTGGCTACCGAAGCAAGGGCGACGGACTACTGGAGTGACTGGCTCCGCGGCTAAGACGAGCGGCAGGAGCAACGGACCCACTGGCGACTGGTGCAACAGGCTCACTGGCTACCGAAGCAAGGGCGACGGACTACAGGCGCTGCAGGCGACACGACAGCTACCTCCACACAACCTCCTCCAACTGACCCACACCCTTGACACACACCCCCTGCTGAACCCCTAACTCCACTCCCACGTCACCCCCCTAGCACCACTCCTTCGGCTCCCACACACCCACCCCCCTGAGCGGCAGCTGCAGCAGCGGGAGACGGAGGAGGAGGAGGAGCAGGGGACGGCGCACACAACCGGCACCCCCACAACCGTCCCCCCCACACTCCCCACCCCCAAACCCTAAAGCGGGTGGCACGGGGTAGGAGCGTGGGGGACGGCGAGGAGGACGGCGCGCGACCCCCAGGGCGCCACCACGGGGCAGCGAGGGGCCGCGCGCGGCTCCCCAGGGCGCCGCGACGTGAAGGGCGGGGGCCGCGCGTGCTCCCCAGGGCGCCACCACGGGGCAGCGAGGGGCCGCGCGCGGCTCTAGGGGTGGCGCGCGGCCCCCAGGGCGCCACCACGGGGCAGCGAGGGGCCGCGCGCCGCTCCCCAGGGCGCCGCGACGTGAAGGGTGGGGGCCGCGCGTGCTCCCCAGGGCGTCGCGACGAGCAGGGCAGGGGCCGCGCGCGGGTCCCCAAGGTAGGAAACCGCCGCGCGCCTCGGGGCGCACGGCGGGCAGAAAACCGCCGCGCGCCCCGAGCGCACGGCGGTCAGAAAACCCGAAAAAAAATTCGCCCCGAGAGCACGGCAGGAAGAAGGAGTCGCACGCCACGGGGCGTGCAACAGACAGAGTAGCAGCGGAAGTAGTTAGGTGGGCCCACAGGCCAGGAGCGTAGATGCTCTGATACCATGAGAAACTTAGAACGAGAATGAATGAGAGAGGGGGGGTTCACTAGCAAACATTGGGATACATATAGCAAACCCTAAAAGGGCTGTACTCACTATAGAGTAGTACCCCACTGCAGACTAGAGAAACATAATATTCTGACACACCCCCATAGTCAAAGTGGGGTATAATCAGCACAACAAGCAAAGCAGAACAAGCTCAGGGTGGATCACAATGTCACCACACATTCTGAGCACAAGTACAAGAAGCAACAGTTTAAAGTTCACAAATGTAAGCAAAGCTAGAGGCTATCGCAGAGGGCAAGTGTGGAGGAGGAGGGACTATGAGAGGAGAGGAGGTAGTGGGCGGCAGCTGAAGCTGCTGGCACACGGCGCAACTGGAGCAACTGGCACACGGGCAACTGGAGCAACTGGCACACTGGCAACTGGAGCAACTGGCACACGGGCTACTGGAGTAACTGGCTCCGCGGCTAACTCTGAGCGGCAGGAGCAACGGACTCACGGGCGACTGGAGCAACGGGCTCACGGGCGACTGGCGCAACGGGCTCACGGGCGACTGGCGCAACGGTCTCATGGGTGACTGGAGCTGCGGGCTTCACGGCGGCCACCCCCCTTCAACCTCCCCAAAATATCCCACCCCCATTTCACACACCCCCTGCTGCACCCCTAGGTTCACTCACACCCCACCCCCTAGCACCACTCCGTCAACTCCCACACACCCACCCCCCTCAGCGGCAGCTGCAGCAGTGGGAGACAGAGGAGGAGGAGGAGCAGGGGAGACCACACACCCGCCACCCCCTACTCGCCACCCCCAAACCCTAACACAGGGCAGGACGGGATGGCGGGTAGGGAGGTTACGGGGGGGGGGGGGGGGGGGGGGGCGACGCGCGGCCTCCCAGGGCGCCAGAACAGGCGGCAGAAGGGGCGACGCTCGCCCCCCCCCCCAGGTCGCCCGCGGCCCCCTCAGGTCGCCTCGACAGGCGACGGGAAAAGAGGGGGGGGCGGTGCACGGGTCCCCGGTGCGCCGCGACAGGCGACGGGGCATGGCCGGGGCGGGGCCGTTAAGGGTCGGGGCAGGGCCGGGGCAGGGCCTCGACAGGGCCGCGGCGGGCGACGGGGCAGGGCCGCGACGGGGGGGCGCGACGGGGGGGCCGCGACGGAGGGCCGCGACGGGGGGCCGCGACGGGGGGCCGCGACGGAGGGCCGCGACGGGGGGCCGCGACAGAAGGGCCGCGACAGGGGGCCGCGACGGGGGGCCGCGACGGGGGGCCGCGACGGGGGGTCGCGACGGGGCCGCTAAGGGGCCGCAAGGGGGCCGCGACGGGGCCGTTAAGGGGCCGCAAAGGGGGCCGCGTAGGGGCCGCAAAGGGCAGGGCAGGCCGCGAAGGGGCCGCGAAAGGGTAGGGCAGGCCGAGCGCGAAGGGCGCTTCGGGCAGGTTAGGAAAAAAAGTTTTAAGTGGTGGGCCCTTAGGAGGGAACAGTCCCAGAAGGGAACCAGCTCTATACCATGAGAAACTTAGAACGAGAATGAATGAGAGAGGGGGGGTTCACTAGCAAACATTGGGATACATATAGCAAACCCTAAAAGGGCTGTACTCACTATAGAGTACCCCACTGCAGACTAGAGAAACATAATATTCTGACAAGCCGCCCCGGTCATGTACCGGGCATTCAGCTCGACGGGATGAACCCTCTGCTCAAGGGTCTATTCCAACATGGGTACTCCGTGGACGTAGAGATCGCTACAGCACAGACTAAGAAGCTGTTATAGTGGGAGAAAGACTTAGCTGTAAGGAAGGGTTCAGGAAAGTTTTGGGTACCGAATTACGCCCCGCTACGGCAGATCCTATTGGAGGAGTTTCACGACGTACCTTACGCGGGACATTTCGGGAGCAACAAGACGTTAGCGGGGATAGCAAAGTATTACTACTGGCCCGGGATGGCAGCAGACGTGCAGCAGTTCGTCACCTCTTGCGACACGTGCCAGCGGATGAAGAGCAGCAAGCAGAAAAAAGCAGGGTTACTTCAGCCTCTACCCGTACCGGAGCAGCCATGGCAGGCTAGATAATAACATTCTGACAGGAGGAGCTTTACGGGTGACCTGTAGTACCTGTGGTAGCTTAGGGCTGTTTTTGTAGGTGTAGATGAGTTTGTAGCTAATGGTAGTTCTTGGATTTGTATCTATGTAAGCTTTTGACCCTTTTAGTGTATTGTCTTCTCTATTTGTTATAATGTAGCATTGTAGGCTGTACTGAATTTCTAAAAATTTCGGTAAATGTTTAGTCACTATCTCTTTATTATGCTAGTGTACTGTATCTTTACTGTATCTAATGACATTAATGATTTCGAAACTCGCTGTGTTCATCCCTCCTTAGTATCACGTTTTAAATAATGGGAAAAAAAATGTAGGATTAAATGAACGAGTCTGAAAGACTGATAACGAGTTTCCTCTTCTAAACGAGTGCGCGTCGGAATGTATTTGGACGGCCCGGCAGCCAATAGAAACAAAGTTGCAACAAATCGTCACGCGCCAGGTCTCCTGTGCGTGTTCGCTCAAATTTCCCGAACCAACTCGGAGGGCTTGGGAGAAATTCTCTGCACCAGTCGATCTCTACTTGTCAGATGTATCGGAAACCAATCGCAATTCGCGGGAAAACGCCAGGAGTCGAAAACCACTCGGCAACAACTCGTTCCCAACAAGTTTCCCACACCCCCCAAATTGGCGATGCTCTCGTTCTCCCTCTCGTTCCCTCTCTCTCGTTCTCTCTCTCGTTCTCTCTCTCTCTCTCGTACTCTCTCTCTCTCTCGTTCTCTCTCTCTCTCTCTCTCTCTCGTTCTCTCTCTCTCTCTCTCTCTCTCTCTCTCTCTCTCTCTCTCTCTCTCTCTCTCTCTCTCTCTCTCTCTCTCTCTCGTTCTCTCTCTCTCTCTCGTTCCGTCTCTGTCGTTCTCTCGTTCTCTTTTGTCAAATCTCTCGTTCGTTCTCTCTCGTTCGTCCACTCTCTCGTTCTCGCTCTCTCGTCCTCTCTCTCGTCCTCTCTCTCTCTCTCTCTCTCTCTCTCTCTCTCTCTCTCTCTCTCTCTCTCTCTCTCTCTCTCTCTCTCTCTCTCAAGTAGTCATGTATTGATATGGGTCACAAAGGTACAGGCATGGCAAATGGTGGTAACTAGCGTGACTAAACATGGAAGCAGCCAGGAAAACAGAACTAACAAACAAACCGAGCAAGCCCATCCAGCCAAAGCATACCGATCACCTAGCTCTCATAGCAGCCCGGTCCACCGCAGCACAAGTCCCCGAAAACCCCACAATCCGCCTATCCCTTGTTCCTCCCATACCATAGGACCACCCCTTATCCTCCTTCACCCAGCAGCTTCCTCGCAACTTCCCTGAGACACCTTCCATTCTCCCTGCCCCCACTGGTGCCTGGCGCTCCTCATACTCGTCCACCTGCATCTGCTAGAGGTCTCCCAGGCGGGGCGCCCAAGGGTCCGCTGCAGCCTGAGGGAATGCCGCTTCCGCTGCCCGGTTAGACTTGGAGAGGAGGGATGTCGCCTGGCTACGTTGGAGCATCACCGACCACCGCTGCCTGTAGTGTGCGTTGAGGCGGGCAGCGGTGGTGGTGAGGCGCCCCTGGCGGTACTTCTTCTTCGCCGCATAGGTAGCCAACATACGAAGGAACTGTTGAATGTCAGTCGCCAACGCCCCGTAGGTCTCAACCGCCAAGCCAAAAAAGCCCACATAGCCAGGCCGCCCCTCGTAGAGCCTGTGCTTAGCCTGCGATGCCTCCTCCGCTGCCCACCCCGGCGGCTTCCGCGCCCTCACGTCCCTCCTCTGCAGGACCGGGTCAGTCACCGTCACGTCCGTCGCCCAAGTCTCTCCCGACTCTTGGTCCCTGACGGCTAGGTCAGCACGCTTGTTCTGGACTGGGGGAGAGAAAGCGGTCGTCTCGTGAAAGGTTTTGTACCCGGCTTCCTGTGCCATGCGAAGAGCAGCGAAGGTCAGTGCATTGTGGGTGCGTACAGCATCCCCACCATCGGCACACCGTAGCAGGTGGTTGGGCAGACTCTTGTCAGCTATCTTGGAGTTGGACCGCTTGCAGGGGCAGACCTCCGCCACTGGTAGTTCCATGCCAAGGCGCAAGCCTAGTGCCATGGAGAACTGACCAGGGGATATTGAGAGGTCAGCCCTCGTGGGCATTGCATGGAGCCAGTCGCCTGCTCCCACTCCTTTCAGGCTGATGAGCCGAATGGCATGGCCCCGGTCCACCCCCGGCCTATCAGTTACCGTATCTGCCAGTAGCTCCTCCGCCCGCGTATGATTGATGGCTTTGGAGAGCCCCAGCTGCAGGTTGCCCATACCCCTGGGGTTCTCTCTGTAGCTGTGTAGCACCGCCGCGGCCTGTGCTGGGAGCCTTGCCTCGAGCGGGGACAGCGGGTTCACCCGGGGGGGAGGTGGGGTCCATGTCGGGGAAAGAAGATCCCCGGCCCTGTGGAGTAGGTAGTCCGGTGGCAGGTTCAGCTGCTGCAGTAGAAGGTGCGCTGCTGCAGTTGAGGCTAGGTACGCGGCTGGGGCCTCGGAAATGGGATCAATGATTCCCAGGCCCCCCAGCCGAACCGGGAGCGTTGCCTGGCGCCACAGCAGGCTTTGCTCTAGCTCGCTCGGCGGGATCTGTAGCTTCTACGCCGTGAGACCTGCTCCCACCAATGCCTCGCTCCATTCCCTCCACTCCGTTCGGGCCAGTGCCTCCACCGGTGTTGTGCGAAGTAAGTACGAGATGCGGCGGGAAATGCTCCGCGATATCATGAGTAGGGCGTGCTGCGGATTGAGCTGGGCGACGAGGGGTAGCGGCGCAGCTGCCTCCGCAAGCGCCGCCCGGACC
The DNA here is from genome assembly GCA_947471745.1 of Closterium sp. Naga37s-1. NCBI lineage: Eukaryota > Viridiplantae > Streptophyta > Zygnematophyceae > Desmidiales > Closteriaceae > Closterium > Closterium sp. Naga37s-1. The sequence goes on along the minus strand of CANJKZ010000484.1, from coordinate 36,451 downwards.
TGGTCGGTGCAGAAAGCATCGCTGCCAACCGGGCTGCCCAGCACCTTCAAACCACCTGGGTGGATGGGCAGGCCGTGTGGCAAGCCGTCCCCTCCTTCCTCCCGCACTGCGCACCATGCCGCAGACTTTGCCAGGTTGCACCGCAAACCACACGAAGCCAGCTCCGCAACGACCGTGTTGAAAGAGACGCACGCTGCTTTGCGGGGCCCCACGATTGTGATATCATCGGCATATGCCACTATTGCCACCTCCGGAACAGTTGAACCCACGCCGAGCAGAATAGGCTGGATCGCCGCTGCAAAAAGAAGAGGTCCCAGCGGGTCCCCTTGGCGAACACCCCTGGAGATTTGGATGTGCTCCACTTCCAGGCGGGGGTCCACTAAAAGCCGCGAGGGGCCATCGTAGAGGTTCTTAACGAGCAGGAGCAGCGGGTTGAGGCTGGACCACTGAAGGGCGGCTAGAAATGACGTGCGTTCTACGCTGTTGAAAGCGTTCTCCACATCCAGCTGTAGAGCTATGCGGGTCTCGTCATCTCGGAGTAGGGAGCGAACCGTGTGGATAATACACTCCGCGCCCCCAGGGACCGCTACGCCGAACTGAACGGGGAAGAAGAACTCTCGGATTTTCGGGTCGAAACTGTGTAGCGCCGCCTTTGCTACCACGCGTAGTAAAGCCTCGCCTATTGCGATCGGTCTAACTCCTCCCCCGGGCTTCTCTAATGCTATGAGCCGGGAGGGGAGTAGAAGGTCACGGACTTTTTGGCTCTGGAAGGAACTGGCGAGGCGAGTAACCATGTTTGCGAGGAGCAGAAGGATCTCCTCACTCGCTAGGGCTGGGTCTCTCAGGTGTTCGAAACAGCAGCCTGAAGGCCCCGCTCCCACCCCATTCGGGCACTTCGCGAGAATTTCGCGAAGAGCTTCTAGTGGGATTCTGAGCTCAGAGTCAGTGATCCCGGTAACCCAGGCTGGCGTTGGGGTGCGAGAGGACGGGTGTTTCGCTCTCAGGGCAGTCAACGTCGCCAAATTCGGCTCGGCGAGAGGGCTGGTGCGTAACGCAGCAACTGCTTTCGAAATGTTGCCTTTTTTAACCAAACCCTCTGCCCTCGTGCAAACCCCTTCATCGTCATTTTGGTGTCTAAGCGGAGCACCTGTGTCGGGGATGGTGCAAGCAGCTTCGAACAACCCCTCCCAATCTCCTAACTGGAACTGATGCAGCCGAGCCTCAATTGATGCCCATCGGCTGCCAGTGACTGGCTCTGGTGGTGGACGCAGCGTCAGCCTCGGGAGGTATAGCAGGATCGCCCATGCGCCTGGGCATTCTGGGTTTGATGACAGCCGTAGGAGTGGCGCGAGGAGGCACAGGCAGTATTTGTCTAACACCTGGGGTGGTAGCCGTCTAACTAGGAACGGTTGGTCCATTCGTTGGAGAAGGTCCATGGTCCACGTGCCAGCTATCTGCCAGATGGCGTCGTCTTCTGCCAGGGTGGCAGGCGATTTCACCTCGTTGGCGACCGCTGCGGCCGGGACCGACCCTCCCACAGCATGGGATGTTTCTCCGTCCGCTCCCTCCCCTGTGCCTCTCACTCGATTCCGCCCTCTTCCCACTTCCTCCTCGTTGTCCAGCGAAACCTCTTCCGACTCTGGGCCTGGCTCCTCTCCACACATAAAATCTGGATCCCCGTTCTCCTCAGCAGAGCCGGCTACGTCCCCATTGGCCGCAGCCTCCGAAACCTCTGGACGGTCGTGACGTTCCCGCCACGGGCCTGTTCGGGGTTGGATCTCCGCTCCCCCCAGACGAGCGACACTCCCGCGCCCTCCCCCTCGCCTTCCGCGGCCCATACCGCGTAAACCCCGGCCCGCCGCCGGCGCCGATCGAGCCGTGGCCTCCAGTCCCGCTCTCCCCGCCGGCATCCACGGCGTACGGCCTCCCCTTGGAGGGCCCCACGTGTCAGTGCCCAGTCGAGCCAAGCGACGATTGGCAACGCCTTCTGCGGCTGGGGCAGCAGGGCTTGGCGGTAAGTGGGCGCCTGCTCCATTGTCCTGGTTAGAGGCCGGCTGATCTGCTTGGTGGGTTGCTGTCGTCCCATGTGCTACCTCATTGAGTCCGGAGACCCCCTTTGCCTCTTGCGTATGCGCAGATGACGACCGACGCGCTCGCTCTGATGGCGGTTGCCCTTGCAGAAGCCAGCCCAGGAGGGGTCCCGGGGAGCCAGGTCCCAGCCCTGCTCCGGGCCGTCTCGGCGCTGGCTGGGCGCGCAACTTCTTCTTCGACTTCGCCTGTGCCGCGCCGGAAGAATCACCGTGTGCGTGTCCTGGAAACTCACCCTCCGCCTGGGCGCACTCCTGCCTGTTTGCGGCCACGGCATCAACAGGCGTTTCGGCGCACGCAGCGGCAGTCATCACGTCTTCCGCCGACGGGGCTCCGCCCTGCTCCCCAGTCGCCGCAGACATCGCCGCCGCCAGCACAGCCGCAGTTACAGGTGCCGGCGACGCGGACAACACCACCTCCGCGGTCTGTTCCTTATCCGCGCCCGGACTTGGCTCCTCAGCTCCCGGCTGTGCAACCCGTGGGATGGCAGAGGATGAAGTTGAGCCGCCGCCAAAGGCAGCGGCAGAAACGCCAGCAGGCACCAGGCCCGCCGCCGTCGCTGCTGCAGATGCAGCAGCAGCAGCAGCCTCAGGCACCATTGCAGCCGCCAAACTGGGTGCCGCAGCAGCCACCAGCTCAGTCCCCGATACGTCGTTTTCCCCTGCCCCTCCAGCCGCAGCCGCCACGTCCCTCAATGCCCCACGTTCCACCGTCACCTCGCCTGCATGCTCCAGGCCCTCAGCCAGTACCAGCCCCTCCATCGTTCCATCAGGGCCTGTATGGCAGCCCCCCCGTGCCGCGTCCGTGGGAGCCAGTGACGCCTCCCGCCCAGCCTCCTCCCCCTGCCGTGGTTCCTGGTGAGCCCCCAACTCGCGTCGAGCAGCGCGTGATGCACGTTGGGACGTGCATGACGCTCCTGTCGTACGTGCTCGACCAGCTTCACGTGACCCTGGTGCAGCAGGAGGTGCGGATCGAGGCGATGCAGCAGGCGGAGCAGTCACCGGCAGTGGCGGTAGCGGAGGAGTTGCAGCATTACCTCCCCCTGATTGGATTTGTGCCCGGTTCCCCTGGGGCTGCCCTCGGGCCCGGCCCTGGGGCGTTGGCACGGCTTGCTGATTCTGCCCGGGAGGATCCGCTCGACCTTGTAGCAGCAGCCGCGTCCGTCCTACGCTGGCTGGACGGGAAGCTGTGTTGGATCCTCGTTGAGTAGCAGAAGCCTTCCCCTTGCTAGGCCCCTTAGCAGCAGGTCTGGGTTTGGGCTTCCCCATGGCGGTGTTCTCACGCCTGGGGGTGTTGTTGTAGCCGTTGTTGTTCTATGCCTGCATGTTGTACTGCCCCATGTTGATATGCCAGGAGTTTTTTGCCTTGTCACCCCTCACGCGCGGCCGAAGGCCGCGCCGACGAGCGGCGGCCGCCGAAGGCGGCCGGCGCGAGCCGCCGGTTTTTGGGGAGTAAACTGAACTCACCAGTGAAGAATGAGCTCAAAGGACTCCTCACTAGGTGCTTTATACTAGGAAAACAGCCCTGGAAACGACTAAGGTCTAAGGACTAGGCAGGAGGGGGAGAAAAAACGGGGTGCGGAGCCTGCGGGTGCGGAGTCTGGGGGTGCTGAGCTTGGGGGTGCTGAGTCTGGGGGTGCTGAGTCTGGGGGTGCTGAGCCTGGGGGTGCGGAGCCTGAGGGTGCTGGACCTGCTCGTGTGGAGTCTGGCGGTACTGGGTCTGGAGGTCCCTTGGGTGCTTCGTCCCGGCGGGAGCTGCCCTCTCCACAGGAGCTGCGCGAGTGGTTTGCTCGGCGCTGGAGCCGTGCTGCTGGAGCTGGAGGTGCTGCTGGAGCTGGAGGTTCTGCTGCTACTAAGGGTGTTGGTGCCACGGGTCCCGGAGGTGCTCGTACTGGAGGTACTGGAGCTGCTGGGCTTGGGGGTGCTCCTTGTGCTAGAGCTGCTGGCGGTGCTGGAGCTGGCGGTGCTGCTGGAGTAGGTGCTGCTGGAGGTGCTGGAGCTGTGGCTGTTGAGTCTTCCTGTGGTCCGGCTGGAGCTGGAGCTGCTGGGGGTGTTGGCGCTGGAGGTGCTGCTGGCGCTGGTGCTTCTGAGGGTGCTGGAGTTGGCGGTGCTGCAGCTGGGGGTGCTACTGGTGCTGGTGCCGCCACTGGGGGTGCTGGTGCTGTCCCTGCTGGCTCTGGAGGCGCTGCGCGGCCGCGGCCGTACTTCGTTCCGCTCCTTAAGCAGGTTCTTAGTCTCCCGCCTTCTACTGGTCCTGCTCCTTCCTTAGAGTGTCCGCCGCCTGTCCAGTCTGAGTCGCAGTTACAGCCCGCCTCCCCACTGCCTGCTCCTTCTCCCTACACTGGTCCTACTGGAGGTCTTGCTGAGCATCGTGAGCCTGCGTCTCGTCCTGCGTTGCCTGTTCGTGCTGCTCGCACTAGTCGTCGTGATCCGCGTCCGCGTCCTCCTGCGGTCCCAGGCACACACCAGATGGCGCTGCGTCCTTCCACTGCTCCACTGCGTGTCCCTTTGCCGTCTCCTCCAGAGTCCACTCTTCCTGCTCTTGCTGACCCGGAGTCTGACTCCCTTCGTGCTGCCAGTCCTACTGTCACGCGTCTTCTGGCTACTGCTGTCACTGACCCTTCCTTTGAGTCCACTGCTGCGTCTTCCTTAGTTGCTGAGCTTGTCGACTTTGCTGCTCGCTGTCGTCTAGACTATGCTGCTAGTCTTGTTGCTGAGTCTGAGTCTGTCTGTCCTCCGTCCGTCGGGGGTGAGTGTGCTCTTAGCACGGACGTCCTTGAGGACAGGCAGGAGGAGTTCCAGTGTTTTGCTGCTGCTTTGCCTCATCTCGTGTCCATGCTGATTGCACCTGAGGGAGACCCGGATGCGCTAGACATCCCGAATCCTCGATCGTACGCTGAGGCGATCGAGGTGTCAGAGTAGTAGTTAGAATGAAGGAGCCATAGCTAGGGTTTACCTAGCTAGGCAAGAGAGAATTAGGCAAAAGAGGAGATTGACTAGAAAGAAGGGAGGTACAAATAGCAAGCCCTAAAAGGGTATACTCACTATTGAGTACCCCACTACAGACTAGACAAGCATTATATTCTGACACACCCCCATAGTCAAAGTGGGGTATAGTTAGCATAGCAAGCAGTCATAGAGCAGGTTCACAATTGCAAGCAAAGCTAGAGGCTAACACAGAGGGCAAGTGAGGAGGAGGAGAGACTGTGGGAGGAGAGAAGATGGGAGGCAACGACTGAAGCTGCAGAGGCACGGGCACAGGAGCGGCTGACTCAGTGGCTACCGAAGCAAGGGCGACGGACTACTGGAGTGACTGGCTCCGCGGCTAAGACGAGCGGCAGGAGCAACGGACCCACTGGCGACTGGTGCAACAGGCTCACTGGCTACCGAAGCAAGGGCGACGGACTACAGGCGCTGCAGGCGACACGACAGCTACCTCCACACAACCTCCTCCAACTGACCCACACCCTTGACACACACCCTAACTGCTTCACCCCTAACTCCACTCCCTTGTCACCCCCCTAGCACCACTCCTTCGGCTCCCACACACCCACCCCCCTCAGCGGCAGCTGCAGCAGTGGGAGACGGAGGAGGAGGAGGAGCAGGTGACGGCTCACACACCCGCCACCCCCATACCCGTCACCCCCATACCCTGAGTGTGCGGTAAGCGAGCTCAGGTGTGCGCGAATCGTGCACAAGTGTGCGGGAAGCGAACTCAGGTGTGCGGTTAGCAAACTCAGGTGTGCCGGGGAGGGGGGGGGCCGCAGGGCGACGCGTGGGTCGACGGGGACGAGCGCACGGGTCCCCGGGGGCGGCGCGCGGGTCGACGGGGCCGCCGCGAAGTGCGACGGGGATCCGCGCGCGGGTTGACGGGGCCGCCGCGAAGGGCGACGGGGAGCCGCGGGCGGGTCGACGGGGCCGCCGCGAAGAGCGACGGGGAGCCGCGCGAAGGTCGACGGGGACGGGCGCGCGGGTCGACGGAAACCGCCACGCATCCCGAGCGCATGGCGGGCAGAAAACCGCCACGCGCCCCGAGCGCGTGGCGGGAAGAAAAAATGTACATCGCACGCCACGGGGTGCGCGACAGACAGTAGGAAAAGAGAAGGAATGTGGTTCAGCACGTGGTAAATTGACGCGGCAATACCTAGCAGTCAGTCACTTAGCTAGTACCGTTCACTAGATTTTTTCCATCCTTTATTTTGTGAAGTATGGAGGATTGAAAAAAAAAAATTTTGTACATAACGATTGTAATAGGTTGCTTCGCAACCCAAAAAAAAAAAAAAAAACCCTGATTCCATCCATTGTCAGCATATGCCACAAGGAGTCATTGGCGTAACCTGCTCCCTAACGTACTGTTATGTGTATAAAGAAGTGTTAAGAAACTTCTCAAAATACTTCTTCATAGATCTGATAACAACATTCATGGAAGTCCACAAGCACCTACGTCGACGAGGTTCCTCCTCCTAGGGCGAACATAATCGATAGCATGTGGGTTTTCAGAGTGAAACGGCTGCCGGGTTCTCCGCCTGCCTTCAAGGCGCGTTACGTTGCTCGAGGCTTCAGTCAGCGACAGGGGGTCGACTTTTTCCGGACCCTCTCTCCCACCTCGAAGATGACTACTCACCGGGTGTTGCTGCACGTTGCAACACAGCGTGACTACGAGCTGCACTCCCTCGACTTCTCCACAACTTTCTTACAGGGCAGCCTTCACGAGGAGATTTGGCTGCACTGCCGGCTTCACTGGGTCGTTTCCAGAGGGTACCCAGTGGAGCCTCTAGCGGCCAGACTACGGTTTCCGTCATTTGCCCCGCGAGTGGTACGACACTCTCAGGACGACACTTGCGGCTCTTGGGTTTGCTCCTTCTATACTACTGACTCGTCGTTGTTTCTACGCACCGACACTTCTCTGCCGCCGTTCTACGTTCTCGTGTACGTCGACGACTTGGTTTTTGCTACTGCTGACACTGGGGCGCTGGCCTTAGCGAAGGCGAAACTGTAGGAGAGACACACCTGTACTAACCTAGGTGAGTTGCGGAGCTCTCTTGGCTTGCAGATCACCCGGGACAGAGCACGACGCACCATCAAACGACGCAGCGGCAGTAGCAGCAAAAGCAGCGGCAGCAAGGAGTGACAGCTGCAGCAAGTAAAAACAGCTATAGCAAGTAGCAGCACCAGCAAGGAGCAGCAACTGCAGCAAGTAGCAGCAGCAGCAGCAGCAGCAGCAGCAGCACTTGGGAGAAGACGCACAGCAGCAGCAGCAACAGCGCGCGGGCTGGGTGCGTGAAGGCAGCAGGTAGCAGTTGCAGCAGCACTTCATGCAGCAGTAGCACTTAGCAGCAGCAGCAGCTCACTCGGTGCAGCGTGCAGGGCGAGCTGTCAAACTTATATCATATAGCTTGTCTAGGCTATAGTGGGGTAGACACTATGGGGTACAGTTCCTAGGGTTTCCTACTTGTACCCAACCTTGTGCTAGTTCATTCATTCCTCACTCTTCACATGGTATAGAGCAGGTTCCCTAGTGGGAACGCTTCCTAGGGCCCACCACGATTTTTTCCTGCCCGGAGCGCGCTTTGCTCCTGCCCGAGTCACGCCCCGTGTGCCCTCCCTACCGTCGCGCCCTCTCACGGCCCCTCACGGCCCCTTCGCGCCGCCCTTCGCGGCCCCTCTCACGGCCTCTCGCGCCACCCTTACGGCCCCTCGCGCCGCCCTTACGGCCCCTTACGGCCCCTCGCGCCGCCCGTCGGCCCCTCGCGCCGCCCTTGCGGCCCCTTACGGCCCCTCGCGCCGCCCTTACGGCCCCTCGCGCGGCCCTTTCCGGCCCCTCGCGGCGCCCTTACGGCCCCTTACGGCCCCTTACGCCGCCCTTCGCGGCCCCTCGCGGCCTCTTCACGGCCCGTCGCCGCCCTTCGCGGCCTCTCGCGGCCCTGTCGCCGCCCTTCGCGGCCTCTCGCGGCCCTGTCGCCGCCCTTCGCGGCCACCTCGCCGCCCTTAGCGGCCCTCGCTGCCGCCCCTAGCGGCTCCATCGCCGCCTCTACCGGCCCCTTCACCGCTGAGCCGCCCAGCAGCTGAGCCGCCGAGCCGCCCAGCGACCGAGCCGCCGAACCGCCGAGCCGCCCAGCAGCCGAGCCGCCCAGCAACCGAGCCGTCGAGTCGCCCAGCAGCCGAGCCGCCCAGCAGCCGAACCGCCGAGCCGCCCTGCCACCGAGCCGCCCAGCAGCCGAGCCGCCGAGCCGCCCAGCAGCCGAGCCGCCGAGCCGCCGAGCCGCCCAGCAGCTGAGCCGCCCAGCAGCCCTGCCGTTGAGCAGCTACTGTTCCTAGTGGCGCGCCCCGGCCCTACTTACTTGGACTGGTGAGATCCCTCCCTGCTAGGCCACTGCAGTCATGGCTACCCCCAGTGTCCTTACCTTTGATGCTGAGGGTCGTGCTGTTGACTTTGAGGTCTGGGTCGATGACCTCCAGCTGTTCCTACAGTGCGATAGGGCTGACGGACTCTCGCTGTTCGATCTCACCTCTGGTGCCTCTCTTGCCCCGCCTGCTACTGCTGACAGCACTGTTCGCTCACAGTGGGCCACACGCGATGCTGCTGCCCGTCTTGCTGTGCGTCGCCACTTACCGACCGCTGAGCGTGCGCACTTAAGCCAGTACAAGAGTGCTCAGACCTTATACGCCGCTGTAGTTGCACGCTACTCCTCCCCTGCCACTGCTGCGCTTAGCCGCCTCATGCTGCCGTACCTGTTCCCTGACCTTGCTTCCTTTCACACAGTCGCTGACCTCATTACGCACCTTCGCACTAGTGACACTCGCTACCGTGCTGCGCTTCCTGCTGAGTTCTGTGCCAAGAACCCCCCCCCCCATGTACATCACCCTCTACTATATAGTCACCCGGCTCCCTGACTCCCTTCGCTTAGTCAAGGACCACGTCCTCTCAGTCTGCCCCACCACACTCACCGTTGACCTCCTCGAGGAGCGCCTCCTAGCAGCAGAGAAGAGCATAGTCGCTATAGGAGCCTCTCGTGGTGAGCCTCGCACCCCCGTCTTTGAGGGAAGTTCCCCTTCCCCTCTCTTGCCCTCTGTTGCTTCTGCTGCTGCGGCCGACCTCGTTGGTTTCGAGTCGGTCGGCGCGGCGTCTGCCCCTAGCGGGAGACGCCGCACCGGCAAGGGCAGAGGGGGCAAGGGCGCTGGAGGGGCTGGCGGGGGCGGTGGAGGTGGTGGTGGAGGCAGTGGAGGGGGTGGGGTTGGTGGTGGGAGTGGTGGCGGGGGTGGAGGTGTCGGTGGCAGCAGTGGCGGCGGAGGAGGCGGCGGCGGTGGCGGAGGGAGCGGAGGTGGCGGAGGCGGCGGAGGTGGCGGAGGCGGTGGAGGTGGCGGAGGCGGCGGAGGTGGCGGAGGCGGCGGCGGCAGCGGTGGAGCTGGTCGTGGCTCTGCGCAGAGGAGTGGGTCCGGTGGTGGTCCGCGCCAGCAGCAGCAGCGCAGTCGTGAGACCCTGTCCCCTCAGCAGCTTCGTGAGTGGTACGCTGCGCGTCAGCGCGGTGGGGGTACTGGTCCCTGTACCTACGTCCTCCGTACCGGCGACCGCGCTGGTGAGCAGTGCGGGGGCCCGCACTCCACCTAGCGCTGCTACGGCCGCCTGACGGACGCGTGGCGTCACCAGTTCCCTGACGCCACTGAGATCCCTCGCTGGGGAGAGCTGTCTAGGGCGGGGGTTGCTATCTTTGATCTTGATTATGATGCTATTCTTGCTGCCATGTATGCTGTGTCTGATAGTGTTGAGGGTGACTGTTACCTGTGTGTTCCGCCTGACCCGGGCATTGAGGTTGCTGCTCTAGGTGCTGGTGAGGCTGCTGCTCTAAGTGCTAGTGCGTCTGCTGCCCCAGATGCTGGTGAGTCTGCTCTCTCAGGTACTACGTCAGCTCAGGCCTTACACACTTTCACCCTTGACTCGGGTGCTTCCCGCTCCTTCTTTCGAGACCGCACCACGCTTACGCCGCTTAGTCGGCCGGTTGCGGTCTCCCTGGCGGACCCCTCTGGGGGCCCTGTCCTTGCTAGCTTCTCCACTGTCTTACCGTGTCCGGCAGCCCCCTCTGGCACCCTGTCAGGTCTCTACCTCCCCTCGTTCTCTACGAACTTGGTGAGTGGAGCTGATCTACAGGACAGGGGGGTTGACCAGTTCACTCCTGCGAGTCAGCGGGTGACCCACTGCACGTGTGCTCGGACAGGTCGACACTTGGCCACGTTCACTCGTCGGCCGGGGTCGAGCCTGTACACACTTACTACTGAGTCTCCTCCGGCTGCTGAGTCTGGTCAGGTAGCTGCGTCGAGTCAGGTGCTTGCTGCAGCGTCCAGGTCTGGTCCTGAGTCTACTCCCTGCTCATGTCGTCTCCTGTCCCACCAGACTCTCCTTTGGCACCACCGCCTTGGTCACCCCTCCCTGCCTCGCCTCCGAGGCATGGCCTCCCGTGTCCTTGTCTCTGGTCTCCCCCGGTCTCTCCCTCCCCTACCTCCGGGGCCTGCCCCTACCTGCGTCCCCTGCGTCGAGGGGCGACAGCGCGCCGCCCCTCACTCCTCCGAGTTTCCTCCGACAGAGGCTACGCTGCAGACTCTTCACATGGACGTGTGGGGCCCCGCCCGCTCTGTGGCCAGGGGCACGAGCGTTACTTCCTGTTGGTGGTTGACGACTACTCGCGTTACACCACAGTCTTCCCCTTGCACAGCAAGGGTGACGTCGCTGAGGTGTTGATCGACTGGATCCGCGCAGCTCGTCTCCAGCTCAGAGAGAGTTTCGGCTCGGACTTTCCTGTTCTGCGTCTGCACTCTGACAGAGGCGGGGAGTTTTCCTCTGCCCGTCTGGGAGCCTTCTGTCGTGCACAGGGCATCCGCCAGACCTTCACGCTTCCGGCCTCTCCACAGCAAAATGGGATTGCTGAGCGCCGCATTGGCATGGTCATGGACGTCGCTCGTACGTCCATGATCCATGCGGCTGCTCCCCATTTTCTGTGGCCGTTTGCGGTTCAGTACGCAGCGCATCAGCTCAACCTTCAGCCCCGGGTCTCCTTGCCAGAGACCTCCCCCACCTTGCGGTGGACGGGGAAGGTTGGCGATGCGTCTGAGTTTCGGGTCTGGGGATCTCGGGCGTTTGTCCGCGACTTGTCTGCGGACAAGCTGTCCCCCCGTGCTGTTCCCTGCGTCTTCCTTGGCTTCCCCCCTGACGCGCCTGGGTGGCAGTTTTACCACCCCACCTCGCGTCGTGTTCTGTCCTCCCAGGACGTCACCTTTGACGAGTCGGTGCCTTACTACCGTCTCTTCCCCTACCGCACTACGCCCCTCCCCCCGCCGCCGCTCTTCCTTGCGCCAGGTCCTCCCCCGGTAGACCCCCTCCCCCCTCAGGGTCCTGCCCCGTCAGGTGTGTCCCAGGTAGACGCAGTCGAGCCTGTCGAGGTAGCTGTTGACTCTGGTGCTGCTAGAGGTGCTGAGCCTGCGGGTGCCGGGTCTGGAGGTGCTGAGCCTCAGGGTGCGGAGCCTCGGGGTGCTGAGTCCAGGGGTGCGGAGCCTGGGGGTGCGGAGCCTGGGGGTGCTGAGCCTGGGGGTGCTGAGTCTGGGGGTGCTGAGCTTGGGGGTGCTGAGCCTGGGGGTGCGGAGCTTGGGGGTGCTGGGTCTACTCGTGTGGCCTCTCGCGGTGCTTCGTCGAGGCGGGAGCCACTCTCTCCACAGGAGCTGCGCGAGTGGTTTGCCCGGCGCTGGAGCCGTGCTGCTGGAGCTGGAGGTACTACTGTTGCTGCTGGTCCCGGAGGTGCTCGTACTGGCGGTACTGGGGCTGCTGGAGTTGGTCCTGCTGGAGGTACTGCTGGAGCTGCTGGCGGTACTGGAGCTGCCGGTCCTGTTGGAGTTGGTGCTGCTGGAGCTGCTGGAGCTGGAGCTGCTGGGGGTGTTGGCGCTGGTGGTTCTGCTGGCGCTGCTGCGTCTGAGGGTGCTGGAGTTGGCGCTGCTGGAGCTGGAGGTGCTCCTTGCGCTGGTGCTGCCGCTGGGAGTACTGGTGCTGTCCCTGCTGGTTCTGGAGGCACTGCGCGGCCGCGGCCGTACTTCGCTCCGCTCCTTGAGCAGGTTCTTGGTCTCCCGCCCTCTACTGGTCCTGCTCCTCCCTTAGAGTGTCCACCGCCTGTCCAGTCGCAGTCACAGTTACAGCCCGCCTCCCCCCTACCTGCTCCTTCTCCCTACACTGGTCCTACTGGAGGTCTTGCTGAGCGTCGTGAGCCTGCGTCTCGTCCTGCGTCGCCTGTTCGTGTTGCTCGCACTAGTGGTCGTGCTCCGCGTCCCCCTCCTCCTGCGGTCCCAGGCACACACCAGATGGCCCTGCATCCTTCCACTGCTCCTCTGCGTGTCCCGTTGCCGTCTCCTCCTGAGTCCTCTCTTCCTGTTCTTGCTGACCCGGAGTCTGACTCTCTTCGTGCTGCCAGTCCTACTGTCACGCGTCTCCTGGCTACTGTTGTCACTGACCCTTCCTTTGAGTCCACTGCTGCGTCGGCCCTCGTTGCTGAGCTTGTCGACTTTGCTGCTCGCTGTCGTCTAGACTACGCTGCTAGTCTTGTTGCTGAGTCTGAGTCTGTCTGTCCTCCGTCCGTCGGGGGTGAGTGTGCTCTTAGCACGGACGTCCTTGAGGACAGGCAGGAGGAGTTCCAGTATTTTGCTGCTGCTTTGCCTCATCTCGTGTCCACGCTGATTGCCCCTGAGGGAGACCCGGATGCACCAGACATCCCGACTCCTCGATCGTACGCTGAGGCGATCGAGGGTCCCTACTCCTCTTAGTGGCAGTCAGCCATGGACGCAGAGATGGCTTCCTGGAAGTCCACAGGCACCTACGTCGACGAGGTTCCCCCACCTGGGGCGAACATCGTCAGTGGCATGTGGATTTTCAGGGTGAAGCGGCCGCCGGGTTCTCCGCCTGTCTTCAAGGCGCGTTACGTGGCTCGAGGCTTCAGTCAGCGGCAGGGAGTTGACTACTTTCAGACCTTCTCTCCCACCCCGAAGATGACCACTCTTCGGGTGCTGCTGCACATAGCTGCTCAGCGCGACTACGAGCTTCACTCTCTTGACTTCAGCACAGCTTTCCTGCAGGGCAGCCGGCACGAGGAGATTTGGCTGCGCCGCCCACCTGGCTTCACTGGGTCGTTTCCTCCTGGTACCCAGTGGAGCCTCCGGCGGCCAGTCTACGGTCTCCGCCAGGCGCCCCGTGAGTGGCACGACACACTGAGGACTACACTTGCGGCTCTTGGGTTTGCTCCTTCTACAGCCGACCCGTCGCTGTTTCTGCGCACCGACACCTCTTTGCCGCCGTTCTACATCCTCGTGTACGTCGACGACTTGGTCTTTGCCACTGCTGACACTGCTGGACTCGCCCACGTGAAGTCCGAGCTGCAGAAGAGACACACGTGCACAGACCTGGGTGAACTGCGCAGCTACCTTGGCTTGCAGATCACCCGGGACAGAGCACAGCGCACCATTACCCTGACTCAGTCACACATGGTGCAGCAGGTCCTTCAGCGCTTCGACTTCACGTACTCCTCGCCTCAGGCCACTCCTCTGTCTACTCGCCACTCGCTCTCAGCTCTGCCTTCGGATGAGTCCGTAGAGCCGAGTGGCCCGTACCCAGAGCTTGTTGGCTGCCTCATGTGCCTGATGACCTGCACACGACCTGACCTTGCATACCCTCTTAGTATCTTGGCACGCTATGTTGCTCCTGGGAGACACCGACCAGAGCACATGGCTGCAGCGAAGAGGGTGTTGCGCTACTTGTGCAGTACGTCGGGCATGGGGCTAGTGCTTGGAGGGCGACGTCGAGTGGTACTGACAGGTCACGCAGACGCTTCTTGGGCTGACGACCAGGCTACGCAGCGGTCGTCACAGGGTTACACCTTCAGCCTTGGCTCCGGCTCTGTTTCGTGGCGGTCTACCCGCTCGTCTTCTGTTCTCGGCTCCAGCTGTGAGGCTGAGATCTACGCGGGGGCCATGGCTGCACAGGAGCTACGCTGGCTCACCTACCTGCTGACTGACCTAGGAGAGCCGCCTCGTTCTCCTCCAGTTCTGTATGTAGACAACAAGGCCATGCTGGCCTTGTGTCGGGAGCACAGACTGGAGCACAGAACGAAGCACATTGCTCCCCGCTACTTCCTTGCTCGTGAGCAGCAGCAGCGTGGTCAGCTGCGCCTTGCTTACGTGGCCTCTGAGGCCAACACTGCTGATATCTTTACCAAGGCCCTTCCGCCTGGTGATCATCAGCGCTTCTGTACTATGCTAGGTCTTGTGCCTACTTGGCCTCACTTGCTCACTTCTTGACCTTGCTTGTACTGTGATCTTTCTATACGTGCACTTGCCTGTTTACTTTTATATATGATCTTGCATGTGAACTGGCCTTGTGGCCTTGCTCTTGTGCTCGGATTGTGTGGTGACGTTGTGATCCACCCTGAGCTTGCTTTGCTTTGCTTGACTGGTCTTGTGACCTCTTGTTCTCCCCCACTTTGCCTATGGGGGTGTGTCAAACTTATATCATATAGCTTGTCTAGGCTATAGTGGGGTAGACACTATGGGGTACAGTTCCTAGGGTTTCCTACTTGTACCCAACCTTGTGCTAGTTCATTCATTCCTCACTCTTCACACGAGCGGCTAGGCAGTGCGGCAGCAGCAGCTTAGCAGCAGCAGCAGCTGGCGGGTAGGGGCCTCTGAGGGCAGAGCGTAGCTGTAGCAGCGCGTACAGCAGCAGCAGGGCTTAGTAGTAGCGTGTGCAGGAGCAGCAGCAGCAGCAGCAGCAGCGCGTAGCAGCTCTGACGAGCAGGGCGCAGATAGGGCGCGCGAGCTGCTGGCGGGCAGCGCGAGCGGGCAGGGGCGCAATGGCACTCGCGGGCAAGGGCACAGTGGCGCGTGCAGGCAGGCAGGGCGCTCGCAGGTAGGTAGCAGGCAGCACGCGTGTAGCTAAGCAGCGCGTTTGCAGCAAGCAGCGCGCGTGTAGCTAAGCAGCGCGTTTGCAGCAGGCGGCGCGCATGCAATGCGGGCTGGCAGTGTGCGGACAGCGTTCTGGCTAGCGCGCGGGGCAGGGCAGGGGCGATCTCATGAGGTAAGGCAGCTCCAAGGGGCGGCCTAGTCGCGATCGATAGAACTGATGGTCGACTTTGACTGAAAATCGAATCGACTAAACGGTGGGCCCAAAAAAAGAAACGATCCTAAGAAACGACTAGCTCATGCTACCATGTTAAAATCTTACGAGAGAGGAATGTGGATTAGGTAAGGAAGGGGGGGTACAAGAGTGTCGAGCAAAGTGGTTGTACCCTCTAGAGATAACCCCTACACAACCTAGAAAATATAGAAACATATAAACATTTTGGCACTTATATATACTGTGGTTCTTGTTGTCAGAGGTCCACTGGTGATTTTGGATTGATCCTAGGGAAGGGTTACATGCACGTTGGCCTGGGGAGTACTCACCCGCTTCACAAACAAGCCCTTTTATCCATGTGGTTACTGGCTGGGATTCTGGCGTGGTATCAGAGCGAAGGTCTCGAGTTCGAATCCCAGTGTGCGCACCTCGAGCATCCCAGTGAAGGGGGGTGTCAGAGGTCCACTTGTGATCCTCGATTGATCCTAGGGAAGGGTTACAGGCACGTTGGTCTGGGGGTTATGGGCGCACTCAACCGCTACACAAACAAGTCATTTTATCCCAATGGTCCAGTTGTTGGGATTCTGACACTTGTTCTTTAACATAATCTTTCGGAATGACAGAAAGCAGACTTGGGTGCATTGACTATGTGATTGAATGCTCAGACATAGTAACAGGGAGTGGCGAGAAGTGAAGTGGGGCTAATGAGTGGAAAGTAAAACAGTGGGAGCAGGGAGTGGGAAGCAGGGCTAATTTTTTGTTTTCAGCAACCCTTGTGATCAGTGTTGCACAAGCCCAAAAACCTGATTATCAGTGTGACACCTTGTTCAAACCCTGATCCATCAGGGTATTCCTAGTTTTTGAAAATTATACCCTGTAGGATCAGTGTACCAGTTTTGCAAACCCTGGTGTATTGATATTATTGTTGGCAGATAATAACGAAACTGTATTTCTGGCCAATGGAGGCCCCCCTCGTGCCAGCTCAGATATTGCCTCTGCCAAATTTCAGTTTCGACAGTTGGCACGCAAGAACCTCGGGTTACGGGGAAGGGGGGGGTTGGGTAGAGAGGGGGGGGGGGGGGGCTTGGGGAGGGTATATACTCGATTCAGGGTAAAACTCGTTACGAAGATCGGTAACCCTGGGCCGTCAGTGTACCTTTAATGTAAGCCCTGGCCTATCAGGGAAATACAAGCTCCTGAAAAAATTACCCTAAGGCATCAGTGTGATAGCCAAAAAACCACCCTGATTATCAGGGTATCAGGGTGATTTACCCTGATAAAATTAGCCCTGGTGGGAAGAAGAGCAGTGGGGAAAAGGAGTGGGTAGGATATCATCTCTGTAACGTGCATGGATTTCTGTACCATCAGTGCTTGTTGAACTTGCAACATCTCATTGCTAAGGCAAAGAAACCTTTTGTCGAAATTCCTGGATTAGAGATGACTTGATGCACGGAACACTACGCGTTGGAAAATGTCTTCCGATGTTCAAACCAAACACCGAACCCTTGGCGGGCTTAGACCATACCGCCGACCCTCATGAAGCTTCAACCCATCCTTTTTATGCTCCGATGGCACCTCAATAGAGACTCCGCCATATACAAAACCGACTGTCCTAACCTGGCTATAGCATTGTCAAGCTTACAACTAAACTACAGTAGATCAGAACATACTAATAAAGCCTTGGTAACCCTACACTACAACCGAGACTAGATCTCAACACATAACAAAGCATGGTCAAGCAATCGTAGGATCAAGAATGCAAGTGTGAATGGCGTTTAACCCAAGTCATCTGCGTCCCACACAAGATATCCTGACTGCAGTCAAAGTCAACACACTCCTTGTCTCTGCTGCATTTCTGTCCAGCCGGCACCATCACCCTTACCGAATCATCACAGCCCCGGATGGAAACACCTGACATGCCAATGTGGTCCGGCATCAGGAAAAGGTCAACCGAGCAAGCATCTGGCACTTAGACATGCATGCATGGGTCCAGGGCGCAGCAGCTCATGCTCCCCACAGTCATGCCATTGCTGTCAGCCCTATTCAGTTGACATGTATCAGTGCCACTATCACCACCTTGGAAACTAGCCTGTGCGCTCTTGTCTGTGCTTGCGCTCGAGACTGCACGTGTTATACAGTTAGGAACGACTTCCTGGGGCCTTGCTCTTGAATACTGGCCATACAGAGTTGTATGGCCTGCCGAAAGCCCTGCAGGCCGGCTCAGGCTGGGAGGGTTGGTTGTGAGAGTGCTGCTGCCACTGTAAGTATTGACGCTGCACGCATGATTTGCCATGTGAGCGGCTGGCTGCTGTTGTACCTGCTGCTGCTGATGATGATATGGCTCCATCTTCTGCTGGTGTTGCTGCTGCTGCTCCTGCTGCTGCTGCTGCTGCTGCTGCTCCTGCTCCTGCTCCTGCTGCTGATGATGATGATACGGCTCCATCTGCTGCTGCTGCTGCTGCTGCTGCTGCTTCTGCTGCTGCTGCTCCTGATAGTCACACGGCTCCATCTGCTGCTGGTGGTGGTGCTGCTGCTGTTGCTCCTGCTGCTCCAGCTGCTGCTGGGAAGAAAGCAGATGGGGATAACTCGGCCCATCAGCTGCATTCGCTGCATTCGGTTTCACATCCCAGGCATCACACACCGGCCAGGGATCTCTGTCACTTGCAACCACAACATCTGCCACGGCGTCAGCCATGGCGTCTGCCGCAGCAGCCGCGGCTGGAACTGTGTCACTTATATCCATGCTCCCAACTACCTCTGTCACAACTGAATCGATTGGCTCCACCAAATGACCCAACGCACCATCGCCAGGGTTACAGCTACAGGTGGTAACCCTACTGGGGTTGCTGGTAGTTACATGAGCAGCCAGTATCGGCGGGCCTGACAAAGGGATGAGTGGTTGTGAGCTGCAAGGATTGGGGATGGATTGACAAGGCCAGCTGTACTCAACCGGCTCGCATTTCTCGGAGAGTTTGAGAGACTGGGGCTGTTGAAAAATAACCATATGCGGTGGTCTCTGCAAATTGTGGCGCCACAGTTTGATGAGGGAGCGAATTGGCAGTAGAGCCTGCAGCATGAGGTTCACACTTGGGAATACCTGTGGGGGATATGCAGGTGGTGGTTGGATTCTCCTGGAAACAAATTTGCCCCGTAAAAGTGAGAATTGAGGGCACTTGGGGCTGCTGTTGTTGTTGCTGGTTTTGATTATGCTGCTGTTGCTGCTGCTGCTGCTGCTGCTGCTGCTGCTGCTGCTCCTGCGGATGCTGAAAATGGTGGTGGTTATGTCCCTGGTGTTGCTGCTGCTGTGGATGTACCTCCTGCTGCTGCTGCTGCTGTGGATGTACCTCCTGCTGCTGCTGCTGCTGCTGCTGCTACAACTGCTGCTGCGGATACTGAAAATGATAATGGTGATATCGCTGCTGTTGCTGCTGCTGCTGCTGCTGCTGCTGCTCCTGCGGATGCTGAAAATGGTGGTGGTTATGTCCCTGGTGTTGCTGCTGCTGTGGATGTACCTCCTGCTGCTGCTGCTGCTGCTGCAACTGCTGCTGCGGATGCTGAAATTGATAAAGGTGATATCGCTGCTGTTGTTGCTGCTGCTGCTGCTGCTGCTCCTGCGGATGCTGAAAATGGTGGTGGTTATGTCCCTGGTGTTGCTGCTGCTGTGGATGTACCTCCTGCTGCTGCTGCTGCTGCTGCAACTGCTGCTGCGGATGCTGAAAATGATAATGGTGATATCGCTGGTGTTGCTGCTGCTGTGAATGTTCCTGCTGCTTCCACTCATTCTGCTGGAGCTGCGGCTGATGGTGCTGCAGAGCTGCCTGCCAGTCTTGCTCCGACTGGAAACCCCAAAGCTTCAGAGGATCCATGCGGTTACTAGCCTGTGTCCGCTGGTTCCCATCCGTTGAGGCAGTTGGATCAAAAAACATGGGCAGTGCTTGCTCTGTTTGAGTGTGCGTAGCGTCGTCGACTTGAACGAATGAAGGTTGAGGAGAACTAATGGCGCTTCACAGACCAAGC
This sequence comes from Closterium sp. Naga37s-1, assembly GCA_947471745.1. Taxonomy (NCBI): domain Eukaryota; kingdom Viridiplantae; phylum Streptophyta; class Zygnematophyceae; order Desmidiales; family Closteriaceae; genus Closterium; species Closterium sp. Naga37s-1. Next base: position 17,209 of record CANJKZ010000484.1, on the reverse strand, counting down.
GTGAGCAAGCGGGATCTTGCGGCAGAGGGTAAGGGGTTGGAGGAGGCGGCACAGTGCTACTAGATGGGTGAGACGACGAAGAAGCCCTGTTATAAGGCATGTAAGGAGCGCTAAAAGGCTGTGTTGAGGAACTGATGACGGGGCTGGTTCGATGCTGGACCAGGGATGGGGATGGGCCTTTCATGTGGAGTATTCTGATGGGTAACGGCAGGAAGGAAGGTTGCAGAGGGATGAGATTGTGTAGCATCTGCAGGAGTAAAGATTGTGTCACCAACGGACGGGGCTGGTTATAGCAGGTTGGGAAAGAGAAGCAGCAGCACTGGTTGTAGCAGGTGCATTGGTTGTGAGAGGAGCACAGGATGTAGCAGTAGAGTATGGAGGTGTAGCATGAGAAAATGTTGCAGCAGGCAAATGATTTGAAGGATGGCCGAAGGTTAGAGCAGGAGGGGAAAGTGCAGCAGGAGCAGGGGCACATGACGTAGCAGGAGCACAACAGGTGCAGGTTGTAGCAGAAGTGGAAGCAGCAAGTGATGCAGAACCTGGGGTCCAGGCTGTAGCGGCAGACGTGCAGGCTGTAGCAGGAGGCGATGCAGGAACAGGGTCCAGGTTGTAGCAGCAGGACCAGATGTAACAGGTGCAAGGGCTGTAGCGGAATCGCAGGTCGCAGCAGCAGGGCAAGGGGAAGAGTAATAAGCGAGGCGGGTTGCAGACGCATCGGGAGGTGGAGGCGGGTGGGTTGTGTGAGCCATGGTATACCGTCCTCACCACCACACGCATCTCAGTCCTTGGCATCTCCACACTGTCTGTCACCTCCTCATCTGTCAACCCTCCCACTCCACCTCCTGCTCCTCCCGCTGTGGAACCCAATGCTCTGGTAGTCAAGGCCGCCTCTAAATGCGGACTTTGAGACGGTTCCCGCGCCCTGATGCCTCGGCCCGGCGATGCTGGTTGAGCGGCGGTTGCCTCGCCTCTCCAGCCACTCGGTCTTCGATCTTCTTTGCCGTGCAGCCTGTCTTTTGCTTGGACGCTGCACACAAAGTACAGCCTGCGAGCATTCAGGGAACATGGCAGCAAAAATTAATTGATACCAGTATGAGCAACGTCATGACATGCAGCTCTCCTTGCTGGAATGTGAGGCTGCTGCTTGGAAGGGTTTGGTCATGATGCCGAGCGGCAGAAGTGTGAGGCTGTAACAGCGAAGAATGCTACAACAATTACCATCTGGTTATGATGAGAGGCACTGCTTATTGGAGTCTCCAAAGGTCAAAGGTAGTAATGCTACTTATTCCAGTACAAAGAACTGTCAGTGAGTACTGGAAGTGGCATGCTGCCTTTGATCAACTTTGTTGCCAATACTAAGCCTGAAAACGGGGGAAGGTAGAGTGAGAACATCCAGAATGTTGAATCCTATGCACCAAAGTGTGAATCTGTACCTGTCTCTCAAAAAGAAAGGGAAAAATAGTGAATGCGGAAATGGATGATTCAAGTGTGTCTGGAAGACCAGTACCACTTTAAGACGGTGACGTGTGTCATCACAATTGGGAGGGCCCATGTCCCTACAGGTTCTACAAACATTGCATTTACTCTTATAGCATTACGAGGGCCACACAACATTCGGAATCCCAAGGTCATTATCGGTGACGATACACCTCCAAGACAGATTAGGGCAGAAAGACGTGAGTAAGTGCAGTCCCAAGCACACCGTGTAGGTGGATAGTAGGTGGCTTTTACCTTTTCATTTGCTGACCCACTATGCGCTTGTGCGAAGTCTTTTTCCATTTAACACCTCATGCGGCACTTGCGGTTGATGGGCCGCGCTTGCATATGATTCTGCTGAGGGCAATGATCCTGATTCAGACCCATGGACCTTCCCTGGCGTTGAGGTTGGTGTAAACTCGAGTTAACGTTAGTACCAGCATCATGATCGCGCTGAACTATTGCACTGGATCCCGAATAATGCGGCGTACTACTAGTAGTATACTCGGTTACTATAACTGCTCATGCCCGTCCGCTTGCTGCTGCTGCTCCTGGGACTGAATTGCGTGGTTAAACTCATCTGCTATCAGCCACTAAAACAGAGAGTGACTTCTCAAACCGAATCCGAGGAATCAGGAGGTTGAACCTCGGAGGTTCCCTAGCAAGTCGCAGCCATGTACGGTTCAACCCATATGGTTCTTGAGCGAATTCCCTTTCAAGTAACCAACCATACGTTGGGTGTAGGCAAAAAATTACACGCTTGGGCTGGTTGGTTCAAGCTGAATACAGTGCATGCTTGGACTGGTTGGTTGATCCAACATGCTTGAGCTGGTTGGCTCATCCAATGCATGCTTGGGCTGTTGGGCTCATTTGACTCTCACAATGGTGTTTGTGGGAGATCGGGGTTGGGTGGGAAAGGTGGAGGTTGTTGTTGTACACCTGTAACCAAATAGAAACCAGCCAGAAACGGCCAAATCCCGCATACGCCGAGCGAGTGAAATCGGACCAGATGGCAGCATGTCGAACTTAATTGCGCACGCGATGATTACCGAATTTATCTCAACACTACCGACCACCCTTGCACCGCATAAATGTCCCGATCCGATCGACCAGCTACACCTGCAATCATGGTATCGGTAGTACTCTTTGGGAAACGCCAGTATTTTTGGAACCTGTTTCTCCGAGATTTCTGGTGGTTTTGAACCTGTCGAGGTGGATTCAAATCTGTCAAGGTGGATATGCATTCTATCATGATGTCGTCAGGGCAGGGCAGAAAAACAAAACCCATAGGGAACGTGGACACATATTCGGGATGGGATCAATCCTAAAGACGGAAACCCACCTTTCTTTTCAGTTGATGCCTCCCAAGTCGCATTCGTTATCCGGAAGTGGCTCAGTCAAGTAGAATGAGAACTTCACGAATGATAAGGTTCCAGGTTCAAACCCTAGTGCCGGCGAGTTCCACCAACCCCCTAGAAGGGGGTTTTCCACTGCTCATCTGGAAGTGGATATATCCTTACCTCGATACCCAGCGAAGCGTGTAAACAAGTGGGTAGGCGGATTACGATCAACAGCCAGGGGTAATCTAAAGGGCTCTCCCCCCTCCTTTACCCAAGTCGCATTCCTTTCCGATTTGGGTTTATGTTTTTTGTCAAGTATACTAATGCATATTTTCCCAAACCAAAATATATGTTGCCTCGATCAAGTACCTGACTACAAAACAAATGATTTTTAGCCGTAGTTTCCAGAACATTACAAAACAAAAACCAGATTTTACGATTCAGGAAAATCTTTTCTGGTCTGGAAATAGTAACTTCCAGAGCTTCTACAAAGAAGAGGAAAATTGTAAATTTATACTCTTATCTCAGAACCGAATGTGGGATCGATCGAATTAAGACAATTTCGATTTGCAAAACACGCGGTTTGAGAGTGACGGCGTTATTAAGACGGTCTAAAAACAGTCGTTCCAAGCAAATAAGTCCAGCATGTCAGATGGGATGTGCCCAAAACAGAACTGCAGAAGGGTGCCACACGTGCGCAAGAGTGCAGAGGGGATGAAAAATTGGTGAACATTTTTGCACGGGTCCTCCATTTTTTGGCGGTTCGTAGGGCCACGTCAGTTTTGATTTTGCTAGTGTACTGGTTGCACTCTTGGTCCAGACGTGCGAAATTATTCTGCTCTGGAATAGAGTTGAGGGTGACAGCCTGAAGAATGAGGATTTGAATATATAGTAGCCGCCTAGCCATGACGTGAAAATGGAATTACAGTACCAGAAAAGCAGCCATGATTGCAACCTTTCAAGTTGCTGAATCTGACGCGTCCCCTATACACCGACCCCGCGATCGATCCTACGGAGGATCGACCCGTGGTTAAATAATACTTCTAGAAGGTTTAAATGCAATACGCGGTTTTACATTTCTCTCTTTTTTTTTTGCGGTCGAAGATCTGTTTTTGCCCGATCGAGCTAAAGGAGGCGCCTCCAATATTCTTTCATGGCCTAGAAATTCGTTTTCAGCAGGAAACAGACTGATGACCCTCGAAATCAAAGAGTTCCGCTCTTGTGTCACCACTGCTCGCAAAGCGCAGGAACTGGAATTTCCACAAATACAGCTGGCACACAGTGAATCGTTTTAAACTGTAACTCGCTTGAATGATTGACAACCTACTCATAAAGGCTGGCTAGAACACAGCCGTTCTCCATGAATAGGTTTAGGGTTCCCCTGCCAACTAGGCTGGACCCTCGATTTTCCCTAAACGATTACACCGAGTCCTCGCCAACTTCACTAGGGCCATTTTCAACCCCTAGCCAAGTATTTCTGGTTACCCTTGCTAAGGGGTTGCTATGAAGACATCCGCTTTTAATAGGGTACGTTTCAGACTTCTCAGTTGAGCTGGACAAAAAACGGATCGCAATTGAACTCTAGTCAATGTGCTGCGGTCTCAATGCGGGACTTTTTAAACATCTTGACACTTGACTGAGTCATTCATAGCCTTCAAATTCTGGGAGTTCATTGGTCAAGCCAAGTTCGGGTTCAGGGTGCTTCTCAAAAGGAGTTGCACGGCACTGCATCATCATTTCATCACATCAACAGGTTGCCTTGCCTCACGCCCATTCAATGCAAACACCGTACACCCTGTCCTCCATATTTTTACATGTTTCATTGAATTTGACTCGTGAAAGTAACAAGTCAAAATCATGAGTGGTTCACACGTCCAGGAAACATACTTTTTGTGCAGTAAACACATGTTGAGACTAGTGGTACTCGGTGAGCAGAATAGGCAACGCCATATTACACCTGATGCATGCACCCCTTCACCTCTTTTTTGGGTTGCGAAGCAACCCTTTACGATCGATTTTGACAATTTTTCTTCAATGTTAAAAAAAAAATGAAAATAGAAATCGTAAGCTACAGTACCACCCTTTGCATTGTGCATGTTGAATATTGGTAGTAGTCTTTGTAGCAATTTTATGCGTAAATGCTATTCTGTTCATATTATATCTTTTACTGTTTAATGTTGTTGTGATAATTGCATGTAATAGATGTTATTAATACTAGTAATGAATTACACGCAACGCATGCTTAAATGAATGTAATGATTGTGAAAATAAGCAGTAGAAGAAGGCGCCATAGCTAGGAAAGCCCTAGCTAGGCAAGAAACAGTTTAGGCAAAGAAGGAGGAGTTGCACTAGCAAGAATGAGGATACAAATAGCAAACCCTAGAAGGGTTGTACTCGCTATAGAGCACCCCACTACAGGCTAGAGCATAATATTCTGACACACCCCCATAGCCAAAGTGGGGTGTAATCAGCAGAGAAGCAAGCAAAGCAGAACAAGCTCAGGGTGGATCACAATGTCACCACACATTCTGAGCACAAGTTCAGGAAGCAATAGTTTAAAGTTCACAATTATGAGCAAAGCTAGTGGTAGTCACAACGGGCAAGTGAGGAGGAGGAGGGACAGTGAGAGGAGAGGAGATAGGAGGCGACGGCTGAAGCTGCAGACATACGGGCAACAGGAGGCACACTGGCACAGCGGCTACCGGAACAGCGCTCCGGACTACTGGAGTAACTGGCCCCCGCGGCTAAAAGTAGCGGCAGACGAGCAACGGACCCACGGGCGACTGGCACAGGTGGCTACGACTGGGCTACCGGAGCAACTCCCCGGACTACAGGTGCTGCTGGCGACACGACGGCAACCTCCGTTCAACCTCCCCCAAACAGTACCACCCCCCCTGACACACACCCCCTGCTTCACCCCTAGCTCCACTCCCCCTTCACCCCCCCTTAGTACCACTCCGACGGCTCCAACAGGTCCACCCCCCTTCAGCGGCAGCTGCAGCACAGGGAGACGGAGGAGGAGGAGGAGCAAGGAACGGCACACAGAAGCTGCACCCCCATACCCCCCACCCCCAAACCCTAATCCAGGAGAACGGGCAGAAGGAGGGGTGGGGCGCCTTCAGAAGCACGGGGGACAGCGGGGAGGACAGGGGCAGCGAAGAACGGGCCGCCCACGGGCCTGGCACAGCCTCCCGAACCGCGCGCAGGCGGCCCGAGCCGCGCGCGGGCCTGGCGCAGTCCGTACGGGCCGCGCGCGGGCCTGGCGCAGCCCGTACGGGCCGCGCGCGGGCCTGGCGCAGCCCGTACGGGCCGCGCGCGGGCCTGGCGCAGCCCGTACGGGCCGCGCGCGGGGCCTGGCGCAGCCCGTACGGGCCGCGCGCCGGCTGTACGGGCCGCGCGCAGGCCACGACGGGCGACGGGGGGCGACGCGCGGGTCCCCGTCGCCCGTCGTAGCGCCTCCTGGGGGCGACGCGCCGAGTGACGGGGCAGAAACCCGTCGCGCGCCTCGGGGCGCACGGCGGGCAGAAAACCGCCGCGCGCCTCGGGGCGCACGGCGGGCAGAAAACCGCCGCGCGCCTCGGGGCGCACGGCGGGCTGAAAAAACCCTAATTTCGACGCCGCGCACCACGGGGCGCGCGGCGGACAGGGAGTAGCAGTAGCAGCGGAAGCAGTGAGGTGGGGCCCACAGGCCAGGAGCATATCGCTCTAATACCATGTGAAAATAAGCAGTAGAAGAAGGCGCCATAGCTAGGAAAGCCCTAGCTAGGCAAGAAACAGTTTAGGCAAAGAAGGAGGAGTTGCACTAGCAAGAATGAGGATACAAATAGCAAACCCTAGAAGGGTTGTACTCGCTATAGAGCACCCCACTACAGGCTAGAGCATAATATTCTGACAATGATGAGGCATGATACATAGATGCATACCTATTACAGATACACGCATGAAAATGCTTTTGTATGCATATGATATGCTGAAATGCACCACACCAGTATATCATACAAATGCGTGATAGTTAATGACCCAAAAACTAGGCTACCATATCCCCTGCCTACCATGGGGGGGAAGTCAATAGCAAAGTCTTTTAATAATCAACTAGCACATGAAACAATACAATCTGTTAAATCTAAAAAAGATGTTCACTCTGTCAAATCCAGTTCGAAATGGCAAACACACGAGTCACTGAGTGCGCCAATGAACCAATGAGAAATGATACAAATGAACCCCATTTTAAAATTGACAGACATGCATTGATATTGCAATGACAGATGAGATGAATGCACTCACACGAACAAACACATTCACACAATAAAAAACACGAGCTCCGGCAAACCCAGCCAAAAAACAAGCGATACACGCGACACTAAATAACAAGAAAATCAACGTTAAAATGACAATACGATAAATCCTAGTGACCAATATACATTTTCCAGATTGAAATCACGTTCCTGACCAGAAAGGCCCCTGAGAAACGGCTTTAGGAAGTGGAAAGGAGGAATGGAAAGAAATAGCCAGTACAACAAACAAAACAGAAAAAGGTATGAGGTGTGATGAAATGAAGAGAAACACGAATAACGAAGAAACGCCGTGAGCATTGAATGAAACAATACAAGGGCTAAGAAAAACGCCGTGAGCATTGAATGGTTAGACCTGACAAAGAGCAAGGAGAAGAATGTACCGAGGCATAAAACGAAAATAAGGAACGGAAATAGAGGGACAAAATACCGAGACAGTAAACGAAAGAAGAGAGAATACGGAGAGCGTGAACAACAGAGAGCGAGAGCGAGAGCAAGAGCGAGAGAGAGAGAGAGAGAGAGAGAGAGAGAGAGAGAGAGAGAGAGAGAGAGAGAGAGAGAGAGAGAGAGAGAGAGAGGAGAGAGAGAAAGAGAGAGAGAGAGAGAGAGAGAGAAAGAAAGAGGGGGGACGAGAGAGAGGACGAGAGAGAGAGAGAGAGAGAGATTTCAATAAACTACTGTCAGAATATTATGCTTGTCTAGCCTGCAGTGGGGTACTCAATAGTGAGTACAGCCCTATAGGGTTTCCTATATGTACCAAACTGCCTGTTAGTCAAACCCTTCTTTTACCTATTCTCTCTTGTCTATCTAGCTAAACCCTAGCTATGGCACCTGCACTGTAACTAGTATTCTAACATGCGATCAGAGCGGTTACGCTCCTGGCCTGTGGGCCCACCGTTAGCTTCCGCTGCTGTCCTGTCTATCGCGCGCCCCCGGCGCGCGACGTTTTTTCTTCTCGCCACGCGCTCGGGGCGCATGGCGGGCGCGCGGCGGTTTCCTGCCCCGTCGACCAGCGCGTCGCCCCCCGTCGTCCGTCGAGGCGCCCCCAGGGACCCGCGCGCCCCGCCCCCCCCCCCCCCCCCCTTTCCGTCGCCTCGTCGCGGTGCCAATGGGGCCCGCGCGTCGCTCCCTACCGTCGCCTTGTCGCGGCGCCCTGGGGGCCCGCGCGCCGTCCCTCCCGTCGCCTTGTCGCGGCACCTTGGGGGCCCGCACACCGCCCCCCTCCGTCGCCTCGTCGCGGCGCCTTGGGGGCCCGCGCGTCGCCCCCTCCCGTCGCCTCGTCGCGGCGCCCTGGGGGCCCGCGCGTCGCCCCCTCCCGTCACCCGCCGTGGCGCTCTCGGGGGGCCCGCGCGCTGCCCCCCCTGCAGCTCGCGAGCCGCCCCTACAGTCCGCGAGCCGCCCCATCAGCACGCGAGCCGCCCCTGCAGCCCGCGCGTGCTGCCCTGTGGAGCCGCGCGCCACTCCCTGCCCTTGTGCAACTGCGCGGTGCCGATTCTGAGGGTGGCGGGTGTGTGAGCCGTTCCCTGATCCTCCTCCTACTCCGTCTCCCAGTGCTGCAGTTGCCGCTGTGGGGGGGTGGGTGTGTGGGAGCCGAGGGAGTGGCGCTAGGGGGGTGTCGTGGAGTGGAGCTAGTGGTGCAGCAAGGGGGTGTGTGAGAAGGGGGTGTGGGACTGTTAGGGGAGGTTGAAGGGGGGGTGGTCGCCGTGAAGCCAGCAGCTCCAGTCGCCCGTGAGACCGTTGCACCAGTCGCCTGTGAGCCCGTCTCTCCAGTTGCACGTGAGCCCGTTGCTCCAGTCGCCCGTGGGTCAGTTGCTCCTGCCGCTCGTCTAGCCGCAGAGCCAGTTACTCCAATTGCCCGTGTGCCAGTTGCTCCAGTTGCCAGTGTGCCAGTTGCTCCAGTTGTCCGTGTGCCAGTTGCTCCAGTTGCGCCGTGTGCCAGTAACTTCAGCTGCCGCCGCCCACCAGCTTCTCTCCTCTCATAGTCACTCCTCCTCCTCACTTGCCCTCTGTGAATGCCTCTAGCTTTGCTTGTACTTGTGAACCTGCTCTATGACTGCTTGCTGTGCTGTTTATATCCCACTTTGACTATGGGGGTGTGTCAGAATATTATGCTTGTCTAGCCTGTAGTGGGGTACTCAATAGTGAGTACAGCCCTTTAGGGTTTCCTTATGTACCAAACTGACTGTTAGTCAAACCCTTCTTTTACCTATTCTCTCTTGCGTAGCTAGCTAAACCCTAGCTATGGCTCCTGCACTGTAACTAGTATTCTAACAACTACGGCTTCAATAATCTACGGCTTTCAACAAATCAAACGACGTAGCATCTTGGGTTGTTGCCCTTGTACAGCGACATAAACAGATACATGAATACGACATAATGCTACGACATAAATTAAGCAAAGAAACAAAGGCAGACAATAACAAGAGAAATCTGTTAATGTCTTCTATTGAGTGTTCCACTCGGATTTGCCAAAAATATTGCTGTCACAAAGTTTGAATAAGACGGACAACTTTTCTGCGAGCTCTGAGCTTTCTCACGACATTTAATACGATCAAGGATAAGCGAAAAGAAGAAAAACAAAGGAAAGATCAGATGAAGAGACAATGCCAAAAAAATCACGGTTAAAATCAGGGGATGTAGAAGAACTTGAGTAAGGAGATACAAAGATAGGCGGACAAGAGAAAGAGGTGGACGGACGAGGAGGAGGGGGACGAGCGAGAAAGCTCGACAAGAAGAGAGACGCGATGATGCTCTGTAATCTACATAGTAATCATAAAACTTCGTCTAAAATGACCTACCACGAGGTACTTCTGTGAAAAACTAGAGAAGATCGTATACATTATCTTGACTTTAGTACGTAAACTTTTATCTAGTCCCTAGAAAGCTCACCTTAGAAGCTGGAGTACAAGTAGGTGAAGGAACTGCGGGGAGGAGCTGGGAGTAACGGAAGTGATTGGAGTGGCATGACGACACCAGCGAGAAAGAGATTTACAAACCCTAGATGCCATTGATTTTTGTCAAAATGACTATCGCTGTTTAAATTACGAACATTAGAATTTGCAGTTTCTCTAGCATAGTCGGTTTCGTATAGCCTATGAATTATACGGTCGCGGGTTAGGACATTGCGTCAGTCGGGAATTTTGCCATTTTCAAATCAACAAGTATCCCCTACATTAGTTGCCTCTGTTGTAAACAAGATCATTGAAACAAATATTACAATAGTAAATGAACATTTAACTAAATGCTTCGCAACCCTAGACGATTTCGTCCAGGCCCTACGATATCAGGAATTTTACCCTGAAATTCCTGATTTACATGGTTTTTTTTTTACCTACCCTGAAAATCCAGTGTTCAGCTTTTCCTAGGGCTGATTTTTCAGCCTTCACATGTCACATGACTCTGAACTTTCAGCAATTTTTTTGAAGTGACACTGATGCCTTAACGTTGTAACGAGTTTGTCCCTGAAAGCGAATCCTACTAGGTACGAGTGTACTTGACTGGAAGTACGGGAAAATCAGATTCCCCGTCGGTGTCAGCAGGGCCTGTCGTTTACTATCGGACAATTTTGCCCACACTGATGGCCCCTTAGTTGGCGCGCCTGGTCCGTTCATTGGCCACATTTGCAACATTATGTGACTTGACCAATTACAAGGTTGCAGCACAGCGATGCTGGCAGGCTGCGCTGCAAGGGATTCTGGCTGTCTAGGTCGTGCTGGCAAGCATCCAACCTCCCACCGTGCTACCTGCCATCCAGCCTCACATCCCGTTCTGCTCCAGGCCTTCCATCCAACTGCTTGGGGTTTCATCGCGTTGCTGCCTTGTGTACCAAGAGGCAGTCAGCCGTGTGTTCTCTCTTCCTGGCAAACCTCTATCGTTAGGCGAGCTCGTTAGTCCTGTTAGATGCTGCTTGGTCGAGCTGCAATCAATGGCGGACCACCCAGACGCCATTGAACAAAGTGGTGACCACGGCGATGAAGCTGATCGTCGTGCGCCTGTTGATCTGTCCGGTGCTGTCACCGGACTGGATCTGCTGTTCTCCAATTTTGCAGCAGTTGATAACCATGGAAAGGCGCCGCCCGTCGATATTCCATTTGAACCCATCGACGAGCCTCTATGTCCCTCCCCTACAAAAGACGCCAGCCTTTCTAATTCCCCCTCTCTCTCCCTTCCGCCTTATGTGGCAGGGGTCGACAAGCGGCGTGCGATCAAGGAGCTGCGTGCCTTCTGCCCCATCCTCACAGGTGCCCCGAAGAACGAGCGCAACTTCCACGCCGGCCTAACAGCAATGCTCAAGACAAGCGACTGGGCGACTAGCTACCCCAATCTGGTGCGTCTCTGGGTGGATGTCGCCGTGCTGCCGCTGAGCACAGTGGAGTGTGAGCGCGGCTTCTCACTCCAGAACGTTATCAAATCGTGGCAGCGGGGGAGCTTGAAGGACGCCCGCCTCGAAGACCTCATCACGATGTCTCTACTCGAGTACGAGCCCAACTACGATGAGGTGGTGCAGATCTGGCGCAGCTACAAGAAGCGCCGCCCATTCGGGAATGTGGCGGCACCACCAGCAAGAGAGGGGGAGGGGCAGTGTCTAGGTCGTCCTGTCCCCCGAATCCTCCCCGGTTACACTCTCGTTGTTGGTTATCTGCTTCTGCCCTTTTATCCCTTCCCTTTTATCCTTCATTGTTCGCATTCTCATCTATCTCTTCTCCCTGTCCTCTTCGGGCTCCATCCCAGTCAGAGGTCCTCCTCTGGTCCCCCCTGATCCTAGGGAATTCATGCTCGTTGTCCTCTGGGGTTATTGGGCGCTACTGACCCCTACTTAACACGCCCTTTTATCCCAGTGGGCTTGTGGGGGGATTCTGAGAGAAAGGTGGAGAGAGGAGGAGGAGGAGAGTTGGAAGAACGAGAGGCTAAGGAAGAGATGATGATGACAGGCAAGCATCATCTGATGATGAATACTGAACTGAACTCTCCCAGACCAGACCCAAAGTCATGTCATGCTTGCTTGATGCCTTGTATTGCATAGCTAGCTAGCTAGCATAGCATAGCAACATAGGCTTTGGTTTACAACACAGACAGATTGAAAGATTGAAGGCTGTTTGCTTACTTCCTAGTGTTTTTAACTTAAAATAAAGCCTATTAGTATCAGGCTTTTTCTGTAGGGAACACTGATGCATCAGACTTGTTTTAAAAAGTAACACTGAACTTTCAGGTTTTTTTTTTTAGGCACCCTGACGATCAGGGTCTAGGGGCAGAGGGACCCTGATACCCTTACGTGTCTAAAAGTGAATCTGAGGGCCTGATTTCGTCACCTCTTGTTTTGTTTGTTTTTTTTTTTAGCTTGCAATCCCTTAGGGTTTAGAAGTATGTACACACAGGGGTTGGGCACCGAGGCTAAACCCTAATATTCTTCTGTACACACTGTTTTTTTCCTCCATATTTCTAATAAAGAAATATGTTTGGAGTAGCGGCCCCGGGGATAAAAGAACGAGTGCCCCCTCCCCTCCATCCTCCCACCCCCCCACATCCACCCCTTCTCCCCCGCCCTAATAATAAAAAAAAGCGGCAATCTGGATAGACAATTGTTAAGCGAGATGAGCCATTTTCCCCCACATTTTCTCGCCCTTTCGCCCTCATACAGCTTCGCCTCGCCCCTCATACCGCTGCCCTTCCCCCACATTTTCCCGCCTTTCGCCCTCATTCTCGTTCCTCTGCCCGCCCAATCTCATTCTCACATTCCCCTGCCCCTCTCCCTCATTCTCATCAACCTCCCCTTCCACTACCAGCACTGCTCGTGGAAACAGGTCTGCCTGCTCTAGGGAGACGGCTGCAGGCAGAGGGTGATGAGATTGAAGAGGATTTACAGAAGCCTAAAACCCTCGCCCTCACTCTCATTTCCCTGTCCCTCGCCCTCCTTTTCACTCTCACCCCCCTGCATCTGCTCTTCCACCACCAACACTGCTCGTGGGCACAGGTCTGCCTGCTCTAGGGCGACGGCTGCAGAGGAGGCGCGGGGCAGCAGAGGGTGATGGGTCGGCCAAGGCACTACACAACCCTAGACCCCTCTCCCTCAATCTCGTTCTCATTCTCGTTCACCTCCTCTTCCACCACCAGCACTGCTCGTGGGCACAGGTCTGCATGCGCTAGGGAGATGGAGACAAAGGCAGCGCGGGCAGCAAGCGGCGGGGGAAGGTGGTGGTGAGAGCCGCCCGGGAGAGGGGGAAGGGGAGGAGGTCCTTTTGGGGGAGCGTGTGCAGCTGAAATGGGTCAGAATGGGCGGGGAGTGGGGGGAAAAATGGGGGGAGGGAGCAGGGGAAATGGAGGGTTGGCATTACACACAGTTCCGGCTGTCTACCCCATCTTTAAGAGTGACCTCTCCATTGCAAGTCCACATGGAGGGCAGCAGAGGAGGCGAGGGGCAGCAGGCGGCGTGGGAAGGTGGTGGCTAGAGAGGCGCGCGAGAGGGGGAAGGGGAGGAGGTCCTTTTGGGGGAGTGTGTGCTGCTGTAGCAGGTCAGGGGGTTTGGGCGGTGGGTGGGGGAAATGGGGGGAGGGGAGCAGGGGAAACAGGTGGGGGGGGTTTGGTGGGGCGTGGGGAGGGGGCAGAGGAGCGGGGGAGAGCTATGGAAGGGTTGAATGAGGAGCAGGATGCAGTGTTGGTTGATTATTGAGGCCGCAAGGGAGGCACTTTGAGAATTCTCAAAAGCTGCATCAGACAAAGTGGAGGGAGGAGGATGTTGTGTGGGAGTGTGTGGTTTGAGACTTCTCGGAATACTAAAGAACAGTAGAATCCTCCGAATCCTCAGAAGCCTCAGAATCTGCATGTGCGTCGACTCAAAACACACGTTCCAGTCACCACGCACGCACCCCATCTTGTTCTAACCACCGCACACCCAGTTCTAGATGTCCCCCACCATGTCTGCTCTCTTCTCTGCCACTCCCGCCTGCACACCGTTCCCACCACCACCCTATCCTCCCTCATACACGTCCCTCACCCAGCCTGCTGCTCTGCTCCACTCCCTCCCACACATGCATATTGGCATAGGCACCACCCCACACACGCACTCACCAGTTGCAGACACGTCTCTCACACGCACGCACATGTCCCGCATCTCCTACATGTATCCCACACACATTCACGCACCCTCATGCCCGCACACACGCACACACATTCACGCACCCTCATGCCCGCACACACATTCACGCACCCTCATGCACGCACCCAGTTATAGACGTCCCCCACAGTGTCTGCTCTCCGCCACTCCCCCGCCTGCACACCATCCCGTCTGGAAGCCGCACCGCCACCACCGCCCTCTCCTCGCTCGCCACGTCAGCTCCCGGCTCAGGTGGCAGCAATCGTCTGTAGTGCTCCCTGCGTTCCTGGTGGCAAGCAGAAGAAACGAATAACAACGACACAGAACAAAGGATATGTTGCCTGAGGAATCTTGGCAGTCTTCTGCTCCTTTGTCTATTTCTATCATGACGTTTGAGGCAGCTCACAACTTTTGAGGCGCCTTGAATTTTTTCTGCTCTTCTTTCCGTTGTCTACCATGAGAGAGAGCTAAAGAACTCTTCTGCTCATATTCTCTTCTGCTCATGAGTGGCATGTTCAATTCTCTAAACTGGCAATTCCTCTCACCTCCTCTTTCCGTTTCCTCTCTTCCTCTGCTCTGCTTCTCTCCTCCTCCTCCTTTCGCCTCTGCTCCTCTGCTCCTCTCTCCATTTCTTTGATCCGCTCTTGCTCCTCCGCCTCTCTCCTCCTCTTCTCCTCCTCCACTCTCCGCCTCTCCTCTATCGCCCTATCCCGTCGCAACGAGGCTGCAAAGGCTGCATCCTGAGGGATGGTGGGGAGAGGATGAGGGAAAGAAGGTGGTTCTTTGAGTCGTACAATGCAAGTGCCTGCACGGATACTTATGAAATGACTTTTGAGTCGACTCAAAAGTCAGCTCGGTAGAATGCTACGGCGAACTCAATCTCCGAAATCAATCCAGCGAGCCTGCAATGCAAAGTCAGCTCCGCACACCTACCAACACCCCCCTCCGCATATCCTACCAACACCCCCCTCCGCATATCCTACCAACACCCCCCTCCGCATACCTACCAACACCCCCCTCCGCATACCTGCCTGCACTCTCCTCGCCATACCTGCACGCACCGCACCACACCTACTTGCACTCCCCTCGTCATACCTGCCTCTTGCTCTCCTTCTCTGCTCCTCGAGATGCAACTGACCGCCACCCTCCATCCTCTGCCCTCGACTGTCAACTTGACTCATAAATCACTGCACCGTACCTGCCTGCACCGCACCACACCTACCTGCACTCCACTCGCCATACCTGCCTCTTCCTCTCTTTCTCTGCTTCCAGCGATGCAGCTGATCTCCACCCTCCACCCTCCACACCCAGTCGCCCTCCCATCACACCACCCCTCATCTCCCCGCCTTCTCCTCGTTCTCCTCCAACCCCTCCTTCCCCTCCAACCCTTTCTTCCCCCTCTTCCCCCTCCTCGTCCTCTCTCCCTCCCTCCTGCCCCCCTCCTCCCCTGCGCCGTCTCACAAGCCCAGCAACCTCATACCCGCTGCTGCTGCCATGCGCCCCGCTGCCCCCTCCCAGATCACCCGTTGCACCCACCACACCCTCGTTCACCTCTGCTCTTCCTCCTCCTTCTCCTCCCCTTTCTCCTCCCCCTTCTCCTCCCCCTTCTCCTCCCCCTTCTCCCCCCCTTCTCCTCCCCCTTCTCCTCCCCCTTCTCCTCCCACTTCTCCTCCCCCTTCTCCCTCCGTTCCAAGGTCTTTGATCTGCGGGTCCCCCTCAGACTTTACCCCTCCCCCTCTGGATCGCAGTGAGTGGCCTCGGCTCGCCTCTAGTGCTGCCACCGCTGCTTGCCGCGCCTCGTCCCGCTGCCGTGCCTGCACGCGCGCCTGTGGATTGCATTGCAGCGGATGAACAAGGATTCAGATTGAGGGCAAGTCCACCGGAAGAGAAAAAAGAATAAAAGCATGCTGCGCCTGGGGCCGTGATCGCAAGCTGGTGGAGATTTCAAGGCGCACATTCCTGTAACCACATGACTGTAACTACACTACACATGCCTGTAACGGCGCATGCCTGTAGACATGCGTGTGCATGTAGATATGCGTGTGCATGTAGATATGCGTGTGCATGTAGATATGCGTGTGCATGTAGATATGCGTGTGCATGTAGATATGCGTGTGCATGTAGCTGTGCGTGTGCATGTAGCTGTGCGTGTGCATATAACCGCATGTGAATGCCCCTCCTAAATCCCCCCTCCCCCTCCCGGCCCCCCCTCCTCCTAAATCCCCCTCCCTCTCCCGCTCCCCCTTCCTCCTAAATCCCCCCTCCCCCTCCCGCTCCCCCCTCCCTCCTCCCCTCTCCCTCTCCCCCTTCTCCCCCCCTCTCCCCTTTCCCAAACCACGCCCCCCCCCCCCGCCCCCTTCCCCACCCACACACACCCGTCCCCATCGCGCCACTCACTCGCTCCTCAGCAGCAGCCTGCGCCTCCTCGTCCAGTCGCTGCTGCTGTCTCCCTTCCTTCTCCCTCCCGTGCGCTCCCTTCCTTCTCCTTCCCGTGCGCTCCCTTCTCTTGCCCTAACTCCCTCCCCCCTCCCCACTCCCCCTACCCGCCCACCTCGCGCCACTCCACCCTCCTCAGCTGCAGCTTCGCCTCCTCCTCCAGTCGCCGCTGCTGCCGCTCCCTCACGCCCACCACCGCCTCCTCTCGCTGCTCCGCCCTGCTGTACGGAGGGGAAAAGGAGAAGTGGGGAGGGAGGGGTGAGGGGGGAAGGGTGGGGGGCGGGAGGAAAGGGGAGGGGGGAAGGGGAGGCGACAATTAACGATCGACGACGAGATCGTTTAAAGTAACAGCTCGCTAAAGAATTCGCTGCTACCGCTCTCTCACGAGCGATTTGGTTAAAAATTTTCAAGAACCACCACTGCTCCGCACCTGCTGCGCAGGGGGGTTCCGAGGCCGGCGGGATGGAAGATCGACGGTCACCGTGAAGCAATCTCGCGAAAATTATGTTCGCTCATTTACGCTGATTGTAAAATTCCGCGAACCCGAAATTCGCGACAGGTTCGCGGAAAACAGG